>JAJSOF020000027.1:103358498-103438498 GCA_025594305.2 Periplaneta americana
TCAGTAATACGTATATACGGTATGTTAGATTTACGAAAACATTCTGTAAGGCTACTAAATAAATAGGCCTATACCTGAAAATTTCACTTTTCTATACGAAAAGTTGAGAAAATATTTCTTTGGAATAAAAAATGAAACTTGTGAAAATGAGCTTTAAAATTAAAACTTACATTCTTATAATGCACTTATACTTCTCAGGCAAATCTAAAAATTAACATGGATACAGTTTTAATAAGTTTTCTTCCCTTTATCCATTGAATCAGTTGCTGGCCATCCCTGAATACAGCTCGACCAAGCGGCATATACCACCTCTTTCGTCTGTCTCTTTCCTTTCCGCTGTAAAGCGCTCAGGCTCTCCTGGGCTCTAAAGCGCGCGCTTTCTCCTGTGGGCATCAATTGACATGCCTGACCTATAGTCTTACAGTCGTAGACACTTCTAGAAACTTTTCACATGGCAGAAAAATCACGTGACTGATAGTTGTTGGATTTTATGAACTACATATCAGCTGGGAAGCATGTACCGTAGGCTCTGTTAGTTCCATAATAATTTTTTACTCGGTTATTTAACGACGCTGTATCAACTACGAGGTTATTTAGCGTCGATGGGATTGGTGATAGTGAGATGATATTTGGCGAGATGAAGCCGAGGATTCGCCATAGATTAGCTGACATTTGCCTTATGGTTGGAGAAAATCTCGGAAAAAAAAGCCAACCAGGTAATCAGCCGAAGCGAGAATCGAACCCACACCTGAGCGTTCCATAATAATAATAATAATAATAATAATAATAATAATAATAATAATAATACTAATTTCTTTGTACATAAAAGAATAAAATCAGCAGTAAAAAAGGTCGAATTTATCAGTGACAGGTTATCATATTTAGTACTTAAGGGTAGATGGTGCGACATCATAGTTATAAATGCTCACGCCCCTACAGAAGAGAAAGATGACTATATAAAGGATAGCTTCTATGACGAATTGGAACATACTTTTGATCAGTTCCCTAGATATCATATGAAAATTTTATTGAGGGATTTCAACGCTAAAGTAGGACGGGAGGATATTTTTAGACCAACTATTGGAAAAGAGAGCCTTCACGCAATTAGTAGTGACAATGGAGTTAGATTAGTCAACTTTGCCACATCGAAAATTTAATTGTCAAAAGTACAACATTCCCCCATAAGGATATACATAAATATACTTGGACTTCTCCAGATGGATTGACACACAACCAAATAGATCACATCTTGATAGATAAACGGAGACATACTAGTATAGTACATATTCGAACTTTCAGGGGTGTAGACTGTAATTCTGACCATTATTTGGTGATTGGAGAATTAAGAGAAAGATTATCAGTAGCCAAGCAGTAGAGCAACAAGTTAATATTACTAAATTCAATATTTTGAAATTAAAGGACGAGGAAGCTAAGCAAATTATCAGGTCGAAATTTCGAATAGGTTTGCCACTTTAGAAAGTTCCGACGAAGTTGAGAAAGAATTAGATGTTAATAGCGTGTGGGAAAATATCAGAGATAGTATCAAAATTGCAGCTGAGCAGAGCATAGGTTATTATGAAACTAAGAAAAAGAAACCGTGGTTTGATGAAGATTGTTGCATGGTAGTAGAAAGAAGGAAACAGGCAAAATTGAAATTCTTACAGGATCCAGTTGAGGAGAAGAGAGATAATTATTTCAATGAAAGACGGGAAGCAAGTCGTACACTTAGGAATAAAAAGAGAGGTTACTTGAAGGAAAAACTGAATGAGGTAGAAACAAATAGTAAGAATAAAAACATTCGAGATTTATATAAGGGTATAAAGGAATTTAAGAACGGTTATCAGCCAAGGGTAAACGTGATCAAGGATGAGAATGGTGACTTGCTTGCAGACTCTCCATCAATCCTAAACAGATGGAAAACTATTTTGCGCAACTACTAAATGTACATAGGCCAAATAGAAATGATCGGGACGATATTGAAATACAAACTGCTGAGCCATTTATACCCGAACCCACGCTTTCAGAAGTCGAAATTGCGATAGAAAATCTGAAAAAGTACAAGTCTCCAGGTATCGATCAAATTCCAGCAGAATTAATACAAGAGGGTGGAAGTGCATTATATAGCGAAATTTATAAACTTGTACTTGCTATTTGGGAAAAGGAAATTGTACCAGAACAATGGAAGGAGTCCATAATTGTACCTATTTTTAAAAAGGGGACAAAACCAACTGTGGTAACTTTCGAGGAATATCACTTTTGTTGACGTCGTACAAAATTTTGTCCAATATTCTTTTGAGGAGATTAACTCCGTACGTAGATGAAATTATTGGGGATCATCAGTGCGGTTTTCGGCGTAATTGATCGACTATTGATCAGATTTTTGTATTCGGCAGATAATGGAGAAAAATGGGAGTATAAGGGTACAGTACATCAGTTATTCATAGATTTCAAAAAGGCATATGACTCGGTTAAGAGGAAGTATTATATGATATTCTTATTGAATTTGGTATTCCCAAGAAACTAGTTCGATTAATTAAAATGTGTCTCAGTGAAACATACAGCAGAGTCCGTATAGGTCAGTTTCTATCTGATCCTTTTCCAATTCACTGCGGGCTAAAGCAGGGAGATGCACTATCACCTTTACTTTTTAACTTCGCTTTAGAATATGCCATTAGGAAAGTTCAGGATAACAGGCAGGGTTTGGAATTGAACGGGCTACATCAGCTTCTTGTCTATGCAGATGACGTGAATATGTTAGGAGAAAATACACAAACGGTTAGGAAAACACGGAAATTTTACTTGAAGCAAGTAAAGCGATCGGTTTGGAAGTAAATCCCGAAAAGACAAAGTGTATGATTATGTCTCGTGACGGGAATATTGTACGAAATGGAAATATAAATATTGGAGATTTATCCTTCGAAGAGGTGGAAAAATTCAAATATCTTGGAGCAACAGTAACAAATATAAATGACACTCGGGAGGAAATTAAACGCAGAATAAATATGGGAAATGCGTGTTATTATTCGGTTGAGAAGCTCTTATCATCCAGTCTCCTGTCCAAAAATCTGAAAGTTAGAATTTATAAAACAGTTATATTACCGGTTCTTCTATATGGCTGTGAAACTTGGACTCTCACTCAGAGAGAGGAACATAGGTTAAGGGTGTTTGAGAATAAGGTGCTTAGGAAAATATTTGGGGCTAAGGGATGAAGTTACAGGAGAATGGAGAAAGTTACACAACACAGAATTGCACGCATTGTATTCTTCACCTGACATAATTAGGAACTTGAAATCCAGACGTTTGAGATGGGCAGGGCATGTAGCACGTATGGGCGAATCCAGAAATGCATATAGAGTGTTAGTTGGGAGACCGGAGGAAAAAGACCTTTAGGGAGGCCGAGACGTAGATGGGAGGATAATATTAAAATGGATTTGAGGGAGGTGGGGTATGATGATAGAGACTGGCTTAATCTTGCACAGGATAGGGACCGATGGCGGGCTTATGTGAGGCCGGCAATGAACCTTCGGGTTCCTTAAAAGCCATTTGTAAGTAAGTAAATAATAATAATAATAATAATAATAATAATAATAATAATAATAATAATAATCTCTAATGATTTGTGCATCAATCTTTGCGTCTGTAACAGTTGTGCAGCATGGATATTCGTTTTATTATATTTTCTGTGACGTTATCTCTGTATTAATATTGTTATTAATCTACTGCTATATCAATAATATTTTGTAAAACGTTTCTACATTGTCGCAGCATATAGGCGGAACACTATGTATGGACCTATCATATTATATGTGTGTAAATCAAATATTGAATAATTATTAATTAGCAATAATAACTGTATATGGAAGTTTTTCATACTATTTTATTTATAACTTCATGTTCCTGTTTTGGTACGTTCCATTAAACGTCTGTCATAAACGCAGAAAATAAAGCCTTATTTTTACCGTGTGAGCAAAACATATGTGTATCTTATCTGTCACCTTCCATACAAAATAAGACATGTCGCTGAGATAACCTTGTACTGTGGTTCTATTTATTACGAGCGTATCACGACCGATCGTATCTCACTCGAGGGTGCGACACTCGACCGAGTTCAAGCGAGCGATTTAACTCCAATGCAGCACTCTGGTTGTTACAGCAAGTATTTGAAATTCTGTCATTTTTCGTTTCACCATGGATCCCGGAACAGGTGCCCATAGTCAATGCGAGGAAACAGACTACGTATTGTACGTCAAAAGCATATTTGCCCGACACATGAGCTCCTTGTCCCATCTCACCCCACCACTTATCTGCATCATTATTATGTCGCTATCCTCTGAATACTTTTCAATGTTAAAAGATTAATGAGGAATTAAGATTGCATTAGGAGACTCAGATGCGAAGGGACGTAAACAGAGATGCGTGTTCTGTCCTCAGGGTCGTAAAGATTAGAATACTGGCTTTAAAAATGCTTTGCTCTCGAGTTTCATAGTCTTGTTTATGAGTAATGACTGGAATAGCAACACTTTTGAGACTATGAGTCGATGTGGGAGGCAAATTCCAATCCACTTCACTACTCTTCCGCATTTGAAGCGTGAAACTTGATGTGCACTAAGACTATCGTGGAATTTGCCACCTTTTAATGACCTCTTCTTTCATGTATGCTTTCCGTTTCTCCTATTGGACATTTCGTTTTCCACAGCGATGTTGTTGATGATGATGATGATGATGATGATGATGATGATGACGATAATTATATTATATTATATGACGTGAATATGTTAGGAGAAAATCCACAAACGATTAGGGAAAACACGGGAATTTTACTTGAAGTAAGTAAAGAGATAGGTTGGAAAAAAATCCCGTAAAGGCAAAGTGTATGATTGTGTCTCGTGACCAGAATATTGCACGAAATGGAAATGTAAAAATTGGAAATTTATCTTTTGTAGAAGTGGAAAAATTCATACCTGGAAGCAACAGTAACAAATGTAAGTGATACTCGGGAGGAATTGAAACACAGAATAAATATGGGAAATGCCTGTTATTATTCGGTTGAGAAGCTTTTATCATCCAGTCTGCTGTCAAAAAATCTGAAAGTTAGAATTTATAAAACAGTTATATTACCGGTTGTTCTGTAAGGTTGTGAAACTTGGACTCTCACTTTGATAAGTTAAGGGTGTTTGAGAATGAGGTGCTTAGGAAAATATTTGGGGCTAAGAGGGTTGGAGTTACAGGAGAATGGAGAAAGTTACACAACGTAGAACTGCACGCATTGTTTTCTTCACCTGACATAATTAGGAACATAAAATCCAGACGTTTGAGATGGGCAGGGCATGTAGCACTTATGGGCGAATCCAGAAATGCTTTATAGAGTGTTTAATAAAGAAGAGTTGGGAGACCGGAGGGAAAAAGACCTTTGAGGAGGCTGAGACGTAAATGGAAGGGTAATTTTAAAATGGATTTGAGGGAGGTCAGGGATATGATGGTAGAGAATGGATTAATCTTGCTATCTTAGGATAGAAAATGACCAGTCTGGACCGATGGCGGGCTTATGTGAGGGCGGAAATGAACCTCCGGGTTCCTCAAAAGCCATTTGTAAGTAAGTATATAATGTTAACAAATGTGTGTATTTTTTACCTTTTTATTTCTGTCGACTATATTCATGTTTTATTGAATGTCACTGGTTTTTGTCTGATTGTCAATTTTTATTAAATGTGTTTTTCTCTCTCTCTTTCTCTTTGTATTTTCTCTTGTGTGTTAGTTATCGGTCTGAATTAAGTTAATTAGTGCATTCAGTAAACTGCCTTTGTAAATTTTATGTTCCATTATTGGCTAAGACCACACCGTACAGGAGCCTGACTCTTACGGTAGTGGCCAGAAACATCTTTTGTTGTATAAATGAAATACCCACGTCTTTAATGAAAATCGTTGTTTAATAAAAGAAGGATAGCACTGTGCCAAACAAGTAGCCATTTCTGAACTGGATAAGCGAACAGTAGTCCTGGTTTTTACGCAATTTTTCATATTCTTGTGCAGACCATTCCCTTTTCTGTCACCAAATACATCGCAGACAACACCCCGGTGAAGAATGACCAATCAGAAGAGAGTACTATGTCAGACAAGTAGCCAATCCTGAACTTGATAAGCGAACAGTAGTAACTTACTGGTTTTGATGCAATTTTTTACACTCTTGTGCAGACCATTCCCTTTTCTGTCACCAAATACATCGCAGACAACACCCCGGTGAAGAATGACCAGTCAGAAGAGAGTACTATGTCAGACAAATAGCCAATCCTGAACTTGATAAGCGAACAGTAGTAACTTACTGGTTTTGATGCAATTTTTTACACTCTTGTGCAGACCATTCCCTTTTCTGTCACCAAATACATCGCAGACAACACCCCGGTGAAGAATGACCAGTCAGAAGACAGTAGACAAGGAGCCAATCCTGAACCAGACAAGTAACCAACCATTCCTTTTCTGTCACCAAATACATCGCAGACAACACTCCGGTGAAGAATGACCAGTCAGAAGAGAGTACTATGAACAGTAGTAAGCGAACAGTAGTAACTTACTGGTTTTTATGCAATTTTTTACACTCTTGTGTAGACCATTCCCTTTTCTGTCACCAAATACATCGCCGATTGGACTCTAGTGCTGTCACGTATAAATAGCCAATCATAAACTTGGTAAGCGCCAAAACGCCACCTGATCACATTCTGACGCTCTTTTAGACGATTTCCATTGGCGGACAGTGTCCGTTATTGTTGTATATTTACGTAGACCATTCCCTTTTTTTACGTCACGAGAGACCAAGTAGTGCCACATTTCATTCTAGTACTGTAGGTTTTTAGCAACATAAAACTACAAATTTATAATTTATAGCACTATTAATTTTAGGATTTACTATGTTGTAGTGTTTTGGGATAGATCATTTTTATGGAAAGTTTAATGGTAGAAATTTAGTACTTACTTAATTACTTACTGGCTTTTAAGGAACTCGGAGGTTCATTGCCGCCCTCACATAAGCCCGCCATTGGTCCCTATCCTGTGCAAGAATAATCCATTCTCTATCATCATATCCCACCTCCCTCAAATCCATTTTAATATTATCTTCCCATCTACGTCTCGGCCTCTTCAAAAGTCTTTTTCTTCTAGGTCTTCCAACTAATACTTTATATGCATTTCAGAATTCATCCATACGTGCTACATGCCCTACTCATCTCAAACGTCTAGGAAATTAATAATAATAATAATAATAATAATAATAATAATAATAATAATAATAATAATAATAATCACTTATTTAACCTGGCAGAGTTAAGGCCATACGGCCTTCTCTAACACTCAACCGGGAGTAAAAACTGTGTTACAAAAACACTACAAATTTTACACACAAACTGAATAATATAATAATAATAAAATGTAAACAACAAGTAAGAAGAAATCAGACAGAGTATATAACATAGAGAAAGAAAGAAAAAAGCATAATAAAATGTGAACAGACTATGTGAACAGAAAATGTGAACAAACTATTATACTAGTAGTAGGAATAATTACGCAGAATCTATTGAAAACAAATATTGAAAATATTGAGCCTAGATATTTAAAACTGAATATTTCATCGTACAAAATGTTATTCAGAAAAAATGTTATTTGAAACATTGCTATTTACATTTATCATACATTTGGTTTCGTTATTGTCGATTTTCAGAGCAATACATATCGCGTACAATTTTGTTTTAACCATTAAATTAGGTAAACAATCCAGTATTATTCTGCGAACTTCATAATAACACGCAATAAAACTAAAACTGTATTTACAGAATTAACAAATTGTAATGTTACTTTTACAAATTAAAACGGTAGAATATTTTGTATTATATAATAGAACAAGTTTACACAGATTAAACAAGTCTAATTCGTCAGGTTTTTAATTAATTTTAAAGTCTGTTGGAATTATAAACCGTAATATTGTGGGAAAGAAATACAAACCTCATAATTCAAACACTCCGTTCAAGCTACATTGCGGTTATTAAGTTCTGCTTTAAAGGCAGTAGCAAAATTAATCATGTCTGAAAAACCTCTAGAAGTTTTATTCCTATACTAGGAGGAAACTTTGTCACGTCTTTCGTTCGATACTGGCACGTTGATATTTCACACCGTCGGAGTTCGATTCTTGACTTGGTTGTGATGGATTTATTTTTTATTTTATTGGGTTATTTTACGACACTGTATCAACATCTAGGTTATTTAGCGTATGAATGAAATGAAGGTAATAATATATGGATCTGAGGCACGGACATTAACTAAAGTAGAAGAAGATCTCCTACGGTGTTTCGAGATAAAAATTTTAAGAAGAATATACGGACCAGTAGGGTAAACGCGGGTGAATCGGATTGGAGGACGAATCGGATCATTTAATATAAATTGCTGGTCCTAGAGTGCGGTAGTGAGTTCTTGGTGATACCATCACAGTCTACTATATACAGTCGCGAAGCTTGAGGTGATTTTTTGCAAATCTCGTGATAAAGCGCTCCAAGCGGTTAGCAACTAGAAATAATAGACTGTCCACGGTCGACTTTGAACTGAATCGTATTTCCATCGACTGCTAGCTCGTTGCGTATTTCACATTGATGCTTGTGAAATGTTCGTTATTGGTTGTAATGAAAATGTTAATGGCTAAAATACAATAATTGGAATAATAATATTTTACTAGAGACGTAGAAAAATTAAGTTTGTTTTAATGAAATTGATTGATTACGTTTTATTTTCAATTCTGGTGGGATTATTATTGCTTAGGCCTACTTTTTTTTTTCAAAGGATATGTTTTCAATTATAGCTGTTAATTTTGTTGTTATTTTTATTTGTTACTTTACTAGAGACGTAGAAAAAGTCTGTTACAATAAAATTTATTAATCACGTTTTATTTCCAATTCTGGTGTGATTATTATTGCTTAACCTCATTCCACTTTGTTAACTACGTAAGCCTACACTACAAGAACCGGTACACGTAAGTTAATCCATTAATTCATATTTCCATTATTATTGTTGTAAAGGGAAATGAAAATTAATATTTATTGGTTTCATAGTTAATTATCACTATAATATTGAATGAGTGAAGCGATTATAGTAAATTTCAGTTCGTTTTGCACAAACAAAAATAAAATATTAACATATTTCTTGCAGGTATCTTCGAGTTTATGGTGGAATTTAATATACTTCATTAAAATAATAAATTAACTTTATGCATTTAATATTTCAATAATGGAAGGAAGGTGTTAATTTTTCCAAAAGAACACAACGAAAGTGTAACATATTTTGTCGGCTGCTAGGAGAGAGATCTGCGATGATGAGGCTATAGTAGCGATCCTAGTGGTGGGCAACTATCCATGTTTGCATTTTTACTACATATTGAGCTTCGCGACTGTATATAGTAAACTGTGATACCATCCTCTGATGTCAAAGAATTCTAGTAGCTATTTGAGTTCGATGACCATAAGAAGTTGGCGTGTGTACGACCTGCTGGTGATAAATAAACTACTTTTTATAAGTTTGAGGTACATAGATGCTCTGAATTTGCCATTTTGTTATTTTTTAGCTCTGGATTAAACAATTTTTTGAACATACATTATTAAAACTTACGCAACAAGTTATGTAGTAGGAAAGAACAGTCTGTCTTGATTCTATAACCTCACCTGATGTTCTCATTTATTTGCTGCCAGTGCTGCCAATTTGTAAATATGTATTTCTGTGCATGTGCAGACGAAACGGATCAGTGAATGGCGGGTAGTTTGAATTGCTTATTTTATATAGAAATGGCAATATTGTTTTTTTTTTTTTTAATTCAGGATGGGTAGACTTCAGCACGAGAAGACCCAGACAAATTGCTTGTCTTCTCACTTCACCAGAGAACATAGCACAAATGAAGAAAAAGCAAAAATTAAAAAAACGAGAAGATAAATATTAAGAAAGGATGCAGAATGAACAGAAAAAATGTGCAAAGAGAAAGTGAGGACATGATTGAGATTAACGATAGTGATGATGACGACGACGACGATGATGATGATGATGGTGATTATGATGAGGAGGATGAGGATGTGGTTGTAGAAATAGACAATGAAAGGAGTGATGACATTTGCCAGTTTTGTATGTTGAAATATTCTGATCCCAAGTCTGTGAAGAAAGGAGAATGGATCCAGTTCCAACGTAAGGGTAAATGGTAAGGCGTGTGTGGGAGCTAAGGGGAGAAAGACGTTTATCTGTGGAAAATGTGTTTGAAAACAGAGAAACTAAGAAATGTGATTTTTCTATTACTGAGCTTCTAATTTTGTATCTTATAACATGAATAATAAGTTTCCACTGTTTTTTCTTTCAAACCGATTCACCCGCAATACCAATCCTATTCACCCGCCACTGGAGGATGATTCGGATCAATTTTAACAACCAATTAAATTGAAGAAAAATAAAACATAATAACTACTTCTGACAGACTGTTGCTTCAGACTTAAAGTTAATGAAATTATCTTGCCGTGGACAGTAAGAGACGCAAGAATTAACAGCGTATTACCACTTTTATTTATAACTAGCCGTACCCATGCGCTCCGCTGCACCCGTTAGAAATAAATATAAAGTAATTATATAATTAAAATAGGACATTTGATCCAGGGAACATTCATGTTTGATATAAGGATAAATCGTTTATTATGTTACTTAATTTATATTGTATTTGCATAATTAAAATGCGATCATTTTGATCCAGAGACCACTCATTTGGTCATAAAAATTATTTTAGGAAATACAGGAAACGAATGTACAGAATAGCCTATCAAGTTTTCTGTGCATAAGAAGCTATTTTAATCTTACCTGCCCTCGATTCACTCAGAAGTTACTGTAATAACATTATAGCATTATGTCCATCTAGAGAAACCACACTTTCCAATGGTGAATTAATAATTAATTATTCAAATCGGTTAATTTAGCTTCCGATATTACTTCATACAAACACAGAAACATTATCTTTAGGCTATCTTTCATAGCTTTCGATTGTTGCTGTCCAAGGCCCCTTATAGATGAAGTCATTTGTTTTTTAATTCATTACACGGCCTTAGATGGCAGTTATTTTAATTTTAAAACTCATTTATCTCATTAAATATCAGTCCTATCAAAATTTTTCAAAGGATAAAACTTATCGGAAATTATTTTTAAAGAAACTTTTGTTATGTAATATTTTTCACAAAAATCAATAATAAGCGAGATATTTCGATTTATTTAATTCAGGCCCCCTTATAACCCCCTTTTAAATAATGTATTTTGAATGCCATATAGCCTAAAATCTAAGTTACAACGAACTTAATTTATATTCCAATTTTCATCGAAATCCGTTCAGCCATTATCGCGTGAAAAGGTAACAAACATCAGACAGACAGACATACAAACAAAAATTTCAAAAAAGCGATTTTCGGTTTCAGGGTGATTAATTATATATGTTAGGACCAATTATTTTTGAAAATCGAAAATTACCAGAAAAATTTCGGCTACAGATTTATTATTGGTATAGATTATTTTAAAAATGATCCGATTCACCCGCGTTTACCCTATATGAAACAACGAATGACAGATACGTTATAATGAAGAAATCAATCAACTGATTGGGGGACAAGATATTGTCAAATTTATAAAATCCCAGAGGTTGAGATGGCTGGGACACATACAGAGAATGGACGAAAACAGAATTCCCAAGAGAATACTACAAGGGAAAGTCCGCAACAGAAGAAGGGAGGGAAGACCTAAGAAGAGATGGCTGGGTGGGGTCATCAGGGACCTGGAAATAATGGGAATGAGGGGTTGGAGAAAGAAGACTGAAGATAGGACAGAATAGAGGACTGTTGTACGAGCGGTCAAAACCCACCCAGGGTTGTAGTGCCAGTTGATGATGATGATGATGATGATGATGATGATGATGATGAAATGAAGGTGATAATGCCGGTGAAATGAGTCCAGGGTCCAGCACCGAAAGTTATCCAGCATTTGCTCGTATTGGGTTGAAGGAAAACCCCGGAAAAAACCTCGACCAGATAATTTGCCCCGATCGGGATTCGAACCGGTTGTGATGGAATTCGTGGTAGACAAACCGCACGTTCTAGAGACATTTTTTCTAGGTAAGAATTCGTCCAGAAAGTAAGTTCCTCTAGGGCCGTTTAGAGAACGAAAACACAATATCATGGAAATATTTATAGGAACAGATACAGCAGTTGATGCGCTGTTTTTCAACATATTCCCCATCGGAATTGAGACATTTGTCATAACGTGGGATCAACTTTTGTATCCCTGTGTCGTAGAAGTCTGCCGCCTGGGATTGAAACCAGTGTGTGACAGCCGTCTGCACCTCTCTGTCACTGTGAAAATGTTGATCGAACAGCAATTTCTTGAGGTGTAAGAAACGATGGTAATAGTTGGGAGCGAGATCCGGGCTGTAGGTCGAATGTTAAAACACCTCCCAGCGGAACTCCTGCAGAAGATCTGTTGTATATGCCCGAGCGTTATCGTGCAGCAAGACAACACCGGCACTAAACACAGCGACAGATAGGTATAGACGACTGTCACACACTGGTTCCGATCCCAGGGATATAAATGTTGATCCCATGGTATAACAAATGTCATAATTCCAGTGGGGAATATGTTCAAAAATAACTCAGCAATTGCTATATCTGTACCAATAAATATTTCCATGACATTGCGTTTTCTTTCTCTAAACGACTACAGGGAAACTTACTTTCTGGACTCGCTTCGCACTCCCGTTTCCCTCTGTCATTACACCAACACTGCAATAGTGAAAAGTAGGTTCGAGTGAAGTTTAGGGATAGGAAGGATTTTCGATGCTGATATAGTTTCTCGGGGCTTAGAGTTCCAGGCCGTATACTTCCAACAACGAGAAAGTCTTTGGGGACTGAGACGAAGTAATGCTGTAAATGAATGTTGATGTCATAAGGTCACACACGTGGGTACTCGTATCTGTATTGGCTAGACAAACCATAACATTGATACACACATATTGATACTACCCTAATTACAAAAATTAGATCACTGTTAATCCCCTCGTCTTTTAATCTCTCCATACAGGAAATAACATATACAGGAGAGCGCATGGTTTTTAAACTGACGTTATAACGATGAGTCGCTTGAAAAACTTCTTGTCAACTAAAACTTACCCTAGTACAAACCCTAGTAATGCCGCACTTCGATTATTGTGACGTTTTATTAAGTGACCCTGGTCACAAGTTGGAGCTTATGGAAAACCAACATCCGACGATATGAAACCGTCCTTCGCAAGTCTCTCGTGGCTCCGACTTAAAGAACGCAGAACTTTACACTTTTGTCTTTACCTTTCGAATTCTGAAACCTCAACACCAAATTACCTTTCGTCTCGTTTCTCTTATCTATACTCTAACCACGACGTAAATACCAGATCATTTATTTGTGGCACGCTATAATAGAACATCTTGTTATTCATCATCTTTTACAATATCCACAAATGGAATTTCTTGTCACAAAGTATTATGAAGACAACAAACACCTTTAAGAACAGGATAACTTTTTAGCATTTCACTCACAATCTTACTGATTTAAACTATCACTGACTATATTGTTACTTCTTTCTTTAGACATCATCCTGATTGTGCTGTATTTTCAAAATTGTCTCATAATAATCTCTTTCAATTATCTAATATCGTTTGAAATATATTAACATTCCATGTATTTTAGCTTAATTCTGCTGCACAGTTTATTTCAGTGTTTAATTAATAGTTCATAGTATTTTGTTGTTTAATTCGTAAATAACTCTTGTATACATGTAACTCTCATCAAAATCAAATTGGTGAATTCATGCATATGTATATACACTTTTTGCTGGTTGAGTGGAAGAGAAGGCCTTACGGCCTTAACTCTGCCAGCTAAAATAAATTATTATTATTATTATTATTATTATTATTATTATTATTATTATTATTATTATTATTATTATATTATCTATTTACTTCGCTCCAATAGATGACGCAATAGTAAGCACATTCCTTTCAAGGTTGATCTCCTGGTTAGAGAACAGTAAATGGGACGTGGCCCTGTGGGGCTAAGGTAGGATGGCCTGTCTGTCAGTATCGGATTCACGGATGCCACCCAGGCCATATAAAAATGGGTCATTGTAAGTGCATGGGTTCATTTCTGTCCTGTCTCGAAAAGTTAGCCAAAGACTCCGTGAAGAATTATTTTCCTTACAATGGATCATTTATAAGACAAATCCATAAATCTCATAGTAGGATGGTGAAAAACAATAACGACTACGAGGACTGGCTTTGAGTATGGGCCAGGCACAAATATGGGCGATGGTACTATGCGGCGAATAGTACTGGGGAAGAATGTGTGACAACACCGCAATTTAAGCTTAACTTGGACTAGCCTGGCTCTGAACTCAGGTCAGTCGTTCAACTAACGGTGAGGTGGATTCGTCGGTGGTCCATGGAGCATAGCCCGGACCACCTTGGTGGAGACCACACCCACGTCACTGATACCGACATTCCTGCAGTTTCCTGGGGCTCGAGATTAACAGGCAATGTCGGTAGCTTGTGGTCCGCGGTTCGGTACTATTAATGTTAATATTATCGCAGCCAAGGCGTGGCTCAGTCGGTTAAGGCGCTTGCCTCTCCGGTCTGAAGTTTTCGGGCGCGGGTTCGATCCGCTTGGGCTGATTACCTGGTTGGGTTTTTTCAAATTTCCCCAACCGTAATGTGATGTCTGTAATCATGGCGAATCCTCGGTCTCAAAAATATCATTTATCACCAATTCATCGACGCTAAATAACCTTAGTTGATACAGCGTCGTTAAATAACCAAATAAAAAAAAATATTATCGTATGTATGTATGTACAAGTATCACATTTTATATGATTTCTTCCGAATTTGGTATTACTATTGAAATATCGATTAATTAAAATATGTCTCAGAAAATATTTTAGAGTCCGTAATAATGCCATTTTTTTTTTTTTTTTTTCCACAGTTCAAAAAGGCATATGACTCGGTTAAAGCAAGACGAGATTTATTATCACCTTTTGAGTTTGGTATTCCCAAGAAATGTAGATTAATTAAAATGTGTCTCAATAGGAAAGTCAGGATAACAGACAGGGTTTAGAATTGAACGGGTTACACCAGCTTCTTGTCTATGCGGATGACGTGAATATGTTACGACAAAATCCACAAAATATTAGCGAAAAGACGGGATTTTTGCTTGAAACAAATAAAGAGATATGTTTTAAATTAAACCTCGAAAAAGCCGTGACCACAACATGGTACGAAATGGAAATATAAAAATTAGAAATTTATCCTTTGGAAAGGTAGTAAATTCAAGTGCCTTGAAGCAACAGTAACAAATATATATAACACTCGAAAGGAAATTAAACGCAGAATAAATATGAGAAATGTCTGCTTTTATTCGGTTGAGAAGCTTTTATCATCCAATCTGCTTTCAAAAAAGCTGAAAATTAGAATTTATAAAACAGTTATATTTCCGGTTGTTCTTTATGGTTGTAAAACTTGGATTCTCACTTTGAGAAAGGAACAGAGGTTAAGGGTGTTTGAGAATAAGGTTCTTAGGAAAATATTTTGGGCTAAGAGGGATAAAGTTACAGAAGAATGGAGAAAGTTACACAACGCAGAACTGCACGCATTGTATTCTTCACCTGACATAATTAGGAACATTAAATCCAGACGTTTGAGGTGGGCAGGGCATGTAGCACGTATGGACGAATCCAGAAATGCATATAGAGTGTTAGTTGAGAGGCAAGAGGGAAAACGACCTTTGGGGAGACCTAGTCGTAGATGGGAGGATAATATTAAAATGGATTTGAGGGAGATGGGATGATGGTATGGACTGGATTAATCTTACTCAGGATAGGGACCGATGGAGGGCTTATGTGAAGGCGGCAATGAACCTCCGGGCTATCTAAAACAATTTGTAAATTAAGTAATGTTGTGTCCCTAGTTACTGATATACATAAAATGATACACACGAAGTAAATTCGATGAAAGAGGTTATGATGATGACGATTATGATAAAATTAATTTTAGCGTTCTGTATCAGTTATAGAGGCTATTAAGAATGACTAAATTTCGATAAGTATGATGACATATCTATATGTTATGTGCTGTATGATAATGACACGAAAACAGAAATATTCGGAGAAAACATGCTACATGTTCGATTTACCACAAATTAATGGTCTGCCGGGAATCGACACTTACATCCCTTTCTCGACATGTGATCAGTTCATTTGTGTAAAATTGATAAATAATGAAAACATAGTCTTTGTTGTTTCATGACCTGAATACGGTACAAAATTACTTGTCCAGGTGACTTTCATAAAGTTCAGTTCCATGTGAATATATGAAATGAAGAAATAAAGAACATTATTCACAAAAGAGAAAATAGTTTGCTGTTCTAAAGAAGAGGATTTGTCGGAGATGGCGCTGATTTTGTCCTTTTGTTTCGCCTCGTTTCGCAAGGCTTTATTAAATTGCAATATACATAATTGAAATACAAATGAAAATAGGTGACGTAGCCCAGAGGTTGTGTTGTGTAATTAACTCGTGTAGCCCTTTCGGCTCGACCCTTTTAATTAATTAAATCAGTGACTGTTTTCTTTCTAATTCTTCATTTCCACGAACTCATAACAGATCAGCATTTACACGTATTCTTTCAAAATATTATATTTCACAAATTTATATTATGTTTCACACAGTTCCAATGTTCAATTAAAACATAGAGGTAATATCGTCTGTGTCTTGTCTATGACTCCTGGTGTTTTATTAAAAACAAACTGACGTATAACAGACAACGTGATGCTCCCATGCGAACATATTCATGTCTCTAACAAAACATGACCGAAAATTACACAATATTGAAGAAATTGAAAGATCTCTACGGCTATATAATTAAGTACCTTGCATACTTAGTGAGGTGTATGTAGAGCTAGTAATGGGAAATTGCTTTAACGTTAGCATCTAATAATCAAAATTGTTTAAATGTTCTTCATTTCAATTAATCTTCTTATCTCGGCTTGTTACACTTCTCAAAGTTACGAAGCTGGTGTAAGATCCAAGTAATGTAATCTGCAAGTATAGGCCTACTAATAACAAAACTGGAACCTAATTTTATCTGGTAATTTTCGCTTTTATAAAAATAATTATTGGTGTTAACATAAAGAACTACACTGATAGGTACCTAAAATAATTTTTTTAAAATTTGTGTTTGTATGTCTGTCTTCTAGTGAATAGCTTCAAATATTGTAATGTACTATAAGTAGTAACATGAACTGCCTCCAGAAAGTGAAAAGAAGGATAGCAATGACAAAGGAAGCTTTTAATAGAAAAAGGAGCATCTTCTGCGGACCTCTGGAAAAAGAACTAAGAAAGAGACTAGTGAAGTGCTTTGTATGGAGTGTGGCATTGGGGTCAAAAACATGGACATTACGACGAAGTGAAGAGAAGCATTTGAAATGTGGATATGGAGAAGAATGGAACGTGTGAAATGGACAGACAGAATAAGAAATGAAGCTGTGTTGGAAAGAGTGGGTGAAGAAAGAAGGATGTTGAAACTGATCAGGAAGAGAAAAACGAATTGGTTGAGTCACTAGCGGAGAAGAAACTGTCTAGTGAAGGATGCACTGGAAGGAATGGTGAACGGGACAAAAGTTCGGGGCAGAAGAAGATATCAGATGATAGACGACATTAAGATATATGGATCATAAGAGAAGACAAAGAGAAAGGCAGAAAATAGGAAAGATTGGAGAAAGCTGGATTTGCAATGAAAGACCTAACCTTGGGCAGAACACTAATACTATTTTCTTCCATCTTCTTACTTGTTCTTCTGTATTTTCTTTTCTCTTCCATTCATTCGCAAGAACTCGTTTGCGGGTACTGTACCCTAATTTTGGTTCCAGTCTTGTCGTTTTATTTTTTCAGTAGAATTTATTATGTTTGTACAGTCGTTTATCAGAGTCATTAGATGAATATGAATCTAAATTATTTCTATTTATTCACGATTTCACATTGATCCTTCTTCCGGTACTACTTTTGTTTCCTGTATTCCAGTTTTTCTACTTGCTACATCTGTTTTGTTACTCCTAGTATATCATATGTTTCACAACAGGAATTCTATTCCTTTCGAGTATCGTTGCATCTTGTACACGTCATGTCAAAGGTTTCACCGGAACTGTCTCAGTGTTTCTATCTTCATTGATTTATGTCATTCATTCCCTCCATTTTCTCCTGTTTCAACCAGTTCTCTTGATTCTAGTTATCATTAGGGAGCGGATTTTTATGTGCTAAAAATTTAAATGTATTTATTTTTATGTACTAAAAAGTACGAAAATATTTGCTAAAAATATTTTTTTAAATATGACAAAAATACCTTACTTAGCTTGAAAAAAAAAAAAAAAATGTTACTAGGTACTCACCAACCACACTTGAGTGCTAGTAGTTGGCCGAGAATTGCAGTGAACAACAAAGGTCATCTCCAAATTCTCCATCATAAATGCATGCCGATTATCTCTGAACGACTTATACTGTGAAAACGATCTTTCCTCATCACAGGACGTCAGATGTGCATATTTAAAGAGAGGTATGTCGCAAACACATACACCGTCAATTTCACCTACAGGCACATCTTCCAATACTTAAGCAACTTTACACATTTTTTTATATCCACTGTTTTTCCCAAACACATTCTGAAATTTGTCCCTTAGTAATTGTGCTTCTGAACCTGGTAGTGAGGCTAGTTTAATTTCCACGGCACGCACCTCCCTGTTTCAGACAACAGGTTTTTGGATGTTTCGAGTTTTTTTATGGTGTCACACAAAAAGCTTAAATTTGCTAATAGGAAAGCCAAATCGTTTTTTAAATAACCATCTTTCAGTATAACTTGAAGGATATCGATTGACGAAGCCCGATAACAGGGAATCACAACAAGATGTATTGCCTACTTGATAGGCATGAGCGAAAGGCGAGAGATTTGTTTAAATTAAATAATGTCCATACCCGAGCTCTTATCTGTCGTGTTTCACAAACAAAGCGTGGAATGAAATCATCTTCAGCAACAATAGACATTCGTAATTATGTGTTACAAGATCTCTCCTTCTTGACCATGTTAATTTATTCTCTAATAATAACACTGATATGCTGCCTAGCAGTTCTCAGAACTTGAGGCGATACTATTACGAAAATGGATCACGGATACACCACACAGCGCTTAGAAACACGAAGCAACCAAGAATTCTTAAAAAAGATAACGTACTTCTGAGTGATATGATTTAGTTTTAAAATATTTATAAGTTCTTGTAAAAAAAGTATTTAATTTAAAAACTCCAAGATTTATGTGTTTATAATAGATTTCCTGAAAATATGTATTTACATAATTTTTTTGTGAAAATATGTGTTTTTATGTGAAATAAAATTCGGGTTTTAAATTCTAAACTTCATGTTCGGAATTTTTAACTTTGCTAATTGTGTTTTATCACACGCAAAAAGAATATTTAATTATATATGAATCCGCTCCTTAGTTATCATTTTGTTTGTTTTTTTAGTAGGTTATTTTACGACGCTTTATCAACAGCTTAGGTTATTTAGCTTCTGAATGAGATGAAGGTGATAATGCCGGTGAAATGATTCCGGGGTCCAACACCGAAAGTTACCCAGCATTTGCTCATATTGGATTGAGGGAAAACCCCGGAAAAACCTCAACCAGGTAACTTGCCCCGACCGGGAATCGAACCCGGGCCACCTGGTTTCGCGGCTAGACGTGCTAACCGTTACTCCACAGGTGTGGACTTTTGTTCGTTTTACCATATTTTATTGGAAATCATCTATGTCTTTTACATTTGCTTAAAAATGTTACAGACTTATTTTGCAATATGAGGAAACATTCCAAACTAGCTTGTGTTAGAAAGAAACAGATAACAGATTTTCTTCGGGGAAAATAAATAGAATCGTACGTCGGAACTGTCATAAAAACCTTGCAGTGTGAAAATAAATATGCCACATGAATTGACTGCTCTCGAAACGACTGTCAGATTCCATTTTCTGCTCTCGCGTCCCACAAGGTATCATAGCTGCAATCCCAGCACACGTAAGATAACTTCCACAGAAAATGGAAGAGTGCGGCACTTAACAATGCCCTCTGCAGTAACAAAAGAGCTTCCAGGAAGAACATGGTGGCATAGGAATAGATTGAAGGAAAACTCACTTATTGATGTTGATTTTTCTGTAAAGGGCATTGAGCACGAATTCATAGCAATATCCATATCCAGTGCAGTAAATTAAATTAAATTAAATCCTAATAAATCCGTAATTATAAATATCTCCAAAGGTAAGCTTGTAGGACACAATCTCAGTATATATCCTGATTTTGAAATTAAATCTATTGGTACAAACGACTCTATTAGCTATCTGGGAGAAAACCTCTCTGACTCAATAGTTTTCAATCCTCAGTCAACATTGAAAGATCTAAATAATAAACTTGAAACTCTTACCTCGTCACCTTTTCTTCATGCAGACCAGAAATATTGTGTTCTAAATACCTCCATCTGTCCTTCCTTAATATATCAATTTCAAACCAACCCTTCTGAACTTATAGCAAAAAGTTCTTGGATGACGCCGACAAATTAATAAAAAGTGCACTGAAAGAGGTACTGAATCTGCCTACAGACATTCCTGATGCAATGATTTATAGTCCTAGGAAGTACAAAGGACTAGGAATTTTTCGAACAAAATGGGAAGCACTACTACAACAAATTAATGCCCTTCGATGTTTACACAAATCTCAAAACCCATACATCATACAAACACGTCAGATTCATGAGGAGAGCATTAGATGTGCCCAATCTCTGAACACTGTTCCAGAAGATGCCTTATTTCATAAGAATGAACATTTCTTAAATGTTACAAAGATTCGTAACCTTCTGAGGAACAGAGAATTTGATATTTGGTGTCGTCATCCACAGAAAGGGAAAAGCGTAGTTTTATTTAAACAATATCCTAGTATCAACAAATGGATTTGTAAACACGAAGGACTCCCCAACAGTGAATGGTGCGATGGCATTAAAATGGTTGGAAATGTTGCTGCAGTACGTGCTGTGCCGAGAAGATCTCAGGACAACCGTTGTAGGCATTGCCACAACGAGGTTGAAACTCTTGCACACGTCCTGGGGCCCTGTCCACACGGCGAAGCTCTGCGAAACGCTAGACACCACCAAGTACGATCAATTATATCCACTGCCCTTAAACATGCCGATTACAACACCTTTGAAGAAGTACATGGTCTCTCCGTCACTGGCAGTACACGGCGCATCGGCGCATAGATATAATAGCTTTCAAGGAATCTACAAGATCTGGATACATAATTGATCCCACTGTGCGTTTCGAAACGGATGAGGAACAGCCAGCAGAAGTGGATAATGAAAAAAAGAATATCTACAATCCTACCATTCCCTATTACCTCAAAAATACCAGCTAAAAGAGCTTGAAGTAATCGGACTTCTGGTTGGAGCAAGAGGTACCGCTACTCTCTTCATGAAAGATGTGTTCAAGAGGCTTGGAATACCTACATCTTTTTTTTTTTTTTTTTTTTAATTTATTTGACAATTTTTGTACATTAGTACTATCAACTATACCTACATCTATTATTCCGATTGTAACCTTAGCTGCATTGAAAGGGTTAATTGCTCTCCTGAAGAATCACCTATATTCGAAATCAAACTAAGTTCAGTAGCATTCTTTACTTTTTGTAACACTTACCTTTCTAAAAATAGGTATACTTTCACTAATCTCAAAAAAAAAAAAAAAAAAATTATTTGGAGGAAATTATTTTTAGTAATTTCATTGTTACAACAAAATCAATGGTTTTTCATGAACTTTTAAAAACTTCTATGGTTAAGTACTCTTTGTCCCTTGTGGCAGCTCACGAATGGTGGGAAGATATATAAATTAGAAATATAGAAGAGTTAGCAGGCAATTCGCATTTGAATCCTGAATCCTTATGTGTAGGCAACACAACGAATTTCTCGGAAAGACAGAAATTATGGATCGTAAGATGAATGAAAAATTTTCATTTTTAATCTGAAAAGCCAGAACACAACCATTTCCTTGCAAACTACTTTCTGTATCACTAGAGTTCATTTCGTAAGAAAAATTGATGTAATCATCACGAGGAAAGCATCTTATTTGTATTTATGAATTTCTATTAACGAATTATGTCTAAGAGAATAAGATTGTCTTCATGCTCGCTTTTGACAAGGATAGTGATATGTATAAATAATTTGCATGTATTTGTTCAGGAATCATTCGAGATATTTAGATCTTACACAAGAAATAAAAGTAACGTTTATATATTGGTACATAATATATTTGTTCAGGAAGCAGTCGAAATATTTAGATCTTTATGTAGGTTGCATATTACAATTTTTTCAGGAATGGATATCTTTGTTCAGGAAGCAATCGTAATGTTTAGATTTTGCTGTACAACATATATTTGTTTAGGAAGAAACTAAAGATTTTTCTTTTTTTTTTTAAGTAAATTCTTCTAGCAACAGTGCATATTTCTGTACAGATTATTGTGCACGTTACTGTGGAATCCCGGCCACCAAGTCACTCAACTGAGTGCGCTCCTTGTATAATGGCAGTTGACTTAATAAAATGGCAACATACATGCCCAACTTGGAGTCAGGCCACAAAAGGGAAACACACTGTAGGAGGGGAGTTCGATCCGGTGCTGTGGATTGAACTTAGGCGTAGCTCAATGGTGAGAGCGCTTGGTACGTAGAACCACGGAGCCGGGTTCGAACCCCGACGCCGGAGCGAATTTTTTTCCTCTAATATTAATTGTTAGATTGTTCAAGGCAAAAAGGTTGATTTCTGCAGACAATATAACATTTCAATAGACAGTACCGAATATAAAATATAATGAAGTTGAACATTGCTTCAAAATCTAAATAAATAGCGACTTGAAATAATATAATCAAGTTGTCACACCAAGTATTTATTTGCTAACTGCAAGTCTTTATACTTTATTATGAATGAAATATATTAATTAACTAACCGTACCCGTGCGCTCCGCTGCACCCGTTAGAAATAAATATAAAGTAATTACATAATTAAAATAGGACATTTGATCCAGGGAACATTCATGTTTGATATAAGGATAACTCGTTTATTGTGTTACTTAATTTAAATTGTATCTGCATAATTGAAATGCGATCATTTTGATCCAGAGACCACTCATTTGGTCATAAAAATTATTTTAGGAAATACAGGAAACGAATGTACAGAATAGCCTATCAAGTTTTCTTTGCATAAGAAGCTATTTTAATCTTACCTGTCCTCGATTCACTCAGAAGTTACTGTAATAACATTATAGCATTATGTCCATCTAGAGAAACTACACTTTCCAATGGTGAATTAATAATTAATTATACAAATCGGTTAATTTAGCTTCTGATATTACTTCATACAAACACAGAGACATTATCTGTAGGCTATCTTTCATAGCTTTCGATTGTTGCTGTCCAAGGCCCCTTATAGACGAAGTCATTTGTTTTTTAATTCATTGCACGGCCTTAGGTGGCAGTTATTTTAATTTTAAAACTCATTTACATCATTAAATATCAGTCCTATCAAAGTTTTTCAAGGAATAAAACTTATCGCAAATTATTTTTAAAGAAATGTTTGTTATGTAACATTTTTCACAAAAATCAATAATAAGCGAGATATTTTGATTTATTTAATTCAGGCCCGCTTGTAATCCCCCTTTTAAATAATGTATTTTGAATGCCATATAGTCTAAAATCTAAGTTACAACGAACTTAATTTATATTCCAGTTTTCATCGAAATCCGTTCAGCCATTATCGCGTGAAAAGGTAACAAACATACAGACAGACATACAAACAACAATTTCTAAAATGCGATTTTCGGTTTCAGGGTGGTTAATTATATATGTTAGGACCAATTATTTTTGGAAAATCGAAAATTACCAGAAAAATTTCGGCTACAGATTTATTATTAGTATAGATATGCCAGAAAATTATTCAACAAAACTGTTCTGGAGCATAAATACACGGACGGACTTACATCGAACTGTTGTGAACGTAGCTTTTTACGTTCATTGTAAGAAGAGTTTTGTCTACAATGAATGTACACTGTTTCCAATGGGCTGTGTGGAGAAGTGAGATGTAAGTGATGGAACTCATAGCTAAGTGATGACATCGTAAGCTCTTCCCTCACTTTAAAACCATGATGCAGTCTCCCACCAGCGCTCTCCCCGCTCTCCGTGCGTCCTGAGTTGTAATATTACGGTGTGTCCTCTGCAGTGATGAATGGATTAATACACGGAGCCCGTTACTCAGTTGTTCGTACCTCCCCCTCACCCCGTGCCGGCTAGCATTGTGGAATACAAGTAATTAAGAGGGTAACATGCACGCGGCGTAAAGTATTGTGACTTTTAGTGTCCAATTAGAGTCATGTTAGCCCAGCTGGAGGAGAAGTAGTTCACCTCTCAGCAATCTACAATTATTTACCCAGAGGTAGGCGATACTCATTAGTTTTACAACTGGAATTGTTTCACATTCCTTTTATGTGAAGCATTTCGTGGGAACAAACTAGACTTCAGTGATATCTCTTCTTCAGTTCTGCCCCTTATCACATAATTACAGACTGGCCATCCCCATGTTAAAAACGGTAACATGTGGAAGAGAACAACCACCAGGATCGCCACTGTCGATTGGTAACGACCGCTAGATCATACCTGCACAAACAGCGCTCAACGAGCGCGCGCGCTCCTTCGGAGCGGGAGAGCTGTGTTTACCGCTCGCCGAAACGGAGAGGAAGATACGTCAGAATGACATAGACTTGCTATAGGTAGAGGGAATGGAAACGACCACTCAGCTATCTAGTGGAGTGCAGTGTGTAGGCCTATTCTCAGTAACTGTTTCACGTTGCTTACCTACTGCTACAGTACAGTATGGAGGAATCTAAAAGATGGAACGTAACATTTAACATTTAACGATTTACAGCTCGAACTTATTGATCTTCAATGTGACCTAAGGGCTAAAGATAGTTTGAATAATACTACTAGCCTGGTTGAGTTTTACAAGACTAAACATTAAGCAATAATATCCACGACTACACAGGCTGGCTGTGAAAATGATTGCTATGTTTGGCTCAACATTTATATTTGTGAGCAACTGTTTTCTATAATCAACTTTAATAAAGGCAGACATCGAACATCTGTAACTGATGTTTCATTACGATCAGTAGCTACTTTCCTTTCAGCTGCCAACAGCATAAAACCTCGTTTTGATGTGCTGATAAATAAAAATATAACAAAATGATATTGTACATTTAAGTAGCTATAGAATTTCTATTATTTCTGTAAAATAAATATTTCTTTATTAATTAATAATATCCAAGATAGTTTTGCAACACTGAACGGGAATTCATTTCATAAACACTCTTACTAGTACTGTATTTCCTTTTGTGTATATTTTGTACGAGATCACCCCTTCTTCCAGTCCACCCTCATAACAGAGCGCAGCTAATATCTGCATTCCGCTCATGAGCTGTGAGCCGGCTCGGAGAGCGCAAACCTTGTGCAGGCCTGCGCTAGATGGAAGTACAGTTGCTCCAAGCAATTCAATTGAGTGTTATAACGTGACTTCTTATGCACTTGCTAGATGTCAGCATAATGAAATTAATAGCTGCCTTCAAATCCTATAAGGCTGAGCAATCTGTTAAATGTGATCTGGGGTTCTGCACAGATATGTAAAATTTCAGAAAAACGTTTTCCAATATTGTGATCAAACATTAAAATTTCAGTTTTTTTTTTTTTTTTTTCAATTTGCTCTCCTTCATAGACTTGATGGACGAGACCAGTTGAGACGAAGAGGAGAGGATGGGAACTTTTTGAGTTTAATGGGACGGAAATACAAAATATGTGACTATGTTGGAGGTGGTGGTGGTGACGATGATGATTGATGATGATCATTAAAATTTTGAAATAGGGGCCTTAGATCTGTGAAGCCAGATTAATGACACATGAACATAAACCCATCGCTTATGTTTCCATATTATTTATATTTACACTTAGGTCTTACTATTAAACGGTGTATAATTTTTATACGAGACTTATGCAGAGTTGGGAAAAAAAGTTACTAATAAACTACGCATAAGCTATGTATGGTACGTATAAGCAGTGTGTATTGAATTGAATTTGACGGAGGGGGCACTATGGCCCAGCACTGCGACCTGTTAAGATCTATTGCGCTGACCTCTGGTGACGCATTCCCAAACCATACCGGCTGACCTCACTAAGGTTCTCTGTGCGCCCAGGTTTAGAGAAGGCAACCCCACTCATCCCTAGGCCAGCCGGCGTTCGGGGAATGTTACGGAATGATAACGAAGTGTAGAAATGGTGACGGAATGATGTAAATGCCTAATTTTGGAAAAAACGGGAGAACCCCGGGGAAAACCCCAACTGCGACCTTGTCCGCCACAAGTGTCACTATGGATATTTCCAATGAAAAAAATCCAGACCTGACCTGGAATCGAACCCGAGCCGCCCGCGTGACAGTCTGATGGTTTGACCGTTCAGGCACCATGTGTAACTATACTTGGGAATTGCTTTGCTGTAGTTATAAACACAAAACCCCTGTTTAAGCGTTGTATGCAAAGAAGAAATGGCCGCCTAACAGCTGTACTTACTTACTGGTTTTTAAGGAACCCGGACGTTCATTGCCGCCCTCACATAAGCCCGCCATTGGTCCCTATCCTGAGCAAGATTAATCCATTCTCTATCATCATATCCCACCTCTCTCAAATCCAGTTTAATATTATCTTCCCATCTACGTCTCGGCCTCCCTAAAGGTCTTTCTCCCTCCGGCCTCCCAACTAACACTCTATATGCATTTCTGGATTCGCCCATACGTGCTACATGCCCTGCCCATCTCAAACGTCTGGATTTAATGTTCCTAATTATGTCACGTGAAGAATACAATGCATGCAGTTCTGTGTTGCGCAACTTTCTCCATTCTCCTGTAACTTCATCCCGCTTAGCCCCAAATATTTCCCTAAGCACCTTATTCTCAAACACCCTTAACCTATGTTCCTCTCTCAAAGTGAGAGTCCAAGTTTCACAACCATACAGAACAACCGGTAATATGACTGTTTTATAAATTCTAACTTTCAGATTTTTCGACAGCAGACTAGATGATAAAAGCTTCTCAACCGAATAATAACAGGCATTTCCCATATTTATTCTGTGTTTAATTTCCTCCCGAGTATCATTTATATTTGTTACTGTTGCTTCCAGATATGAATTTTTCCACCTCTACAAAAGATAAATTTCCAAATGTTATATTTCCATTTCGTATAATTTTCTCGTCACGAGACATAATCATAGATTTTGTCTTTTCGGGATTTACTTCCAAACTTATGTCTTTACTTGCTTCCAGTAAAATTCCCGTGTTTTTCCTAATCGTTTGTGGATTTTCCCCTAACATATTCCTAACAGCTGTAGTGATTTAATTATCACCCTGTATAATCAGAAGCCGGAAACGTCATAAAATACATAACTGGACGTGAAAAGAAATTAATGCCTTATTAAATGCCTTGTTAATGGTACCACGCCTACACGGTGTAAATACCCGAGAAACTCCACACGTCCACATACTTTGATCGTCAACTCGCGGATGCAGAGTTGGGCTTCTATTAAGCTGGCTGAAGCATATCATCCAGCTGTCGATTTTCCAAGTGCTTGAAATTTCATCAGTATGCGACGAGCAGGCCTATCAAAGGGCAGTAACACAGCAGGTTTGACACGCTGCTTTTCTTTGGATGTTTACTGCGATAGTCAAACCCCCAGGAGGTGATTTTAAATCGAGTAATTCCAGATTACGACCCGCAAACTGCATCCGCTCAATAGTTGGCTTTTACGACCCTGTGACGTAATGTAACGTAGTTCAATATACTAGCAGCGGTCTAGACTTCACTTAACTGGACGATGACTACTTCAATTGGTAATCACTGCAGAAATAAACACTGTCATATAATTTGCACACACTTTCTCGTTGTACAAGTCAGTGAGAGGTTTTTCAAACTGTGAGGCACGACTTTCGTTCAGGAGTACTGTAAACATTTTGACGAGATTACAATCGCTTCCCATAGATCAGCATCGAGCTAGTGACCTCTATTAATGTAAATATAATTTCAGGTTACTTTATATCCAGGTATCGATCCCGGGACCTCTAGTTGAACGTACCAGCGCTCTACCACTGAGCTACCCGGGAACTCCTCCCGACACCGTCTCAACTTTTCCCTTTTATATCCACACAACTCGATACCCGGCCCCGAAACAATTTTTTCCTTGAAATTATTCAAATCTGCTTTACAGGGAGCATCACCTGGGCTGACGAAACGCCAGAGACCCACAAGTCACAGTGCACACAAACTCCCAATTGTTGGATATTGTGGTTTTCTGTTAACGTACACAGTGACGTATATATTATGTTCAAATACCCGGCCCCGGAACAATTTTTCTCTTGAGTCTTTTTACAGGTTCACCTGAAGCTCCCTTTGTAAATATAGATTTGTTAACAGAAAACCACAATTTCAAGTCAAAAATTGTTCTCTGGCGTTTCGTCAGCCCACGCGAGTTGTGTGGATATAAAGGGAAAAGTCGATTCCCGGGTACTCTGGTTGAACGTACGTTCAGCCAGCTCTACCACTGAGCTTTACTTCACCTGGAACTCCTTACCGTTAACGACACCCAAGTCACAACTTTTCCCTTTTCATATCCACACAACTCGATACTCGGCCCCGGAACAATTTTTCCCTTGAAATTATTCAAATCTGCTTTACAGGGAGCTTCACCTGAAAGACTAGAATTGCATACTTTATATCCAGTCTCAAAGTCTTCACAAATGTATACATAAAGAAAATCATCTTCATGCCTTCTTGTACCTACGAGTACAAAGAATGTTCATTAAAGAGAGACACTTCAAATTTTTATTGGTAACTCTTTTCTGGTACGGGGGAGTCATCGAAATTTGTGGACAAGTTAAAGGAACCATGGGTTCAAGCCACTGCATTTTTAATGGCCTAATGTGTTATTTTACGACTTAGATAGCGAGATGGTATAGCTCGCGCAAGAAAGGATTACCGAAAACCAATGGTGGCGTTGCTGTCTGTTTTGACGTGTGTATGTAGGCACGCCGAGGGAGGAGAGGTGCGAGCCGATGGAAGTACTGTCTCTTCCAAGAAGATGAACAAATGAGGACACCGCTGTGGAAATTATGAACGTAGCAAGAGAAAAATTCGAAGCTAATTAAACGCGCAACACATGTTTACGAATGAAATAATAACACCGCGCGATACAAGACACGTATTCACATGCAATGGAACAAACTAAAGTCCTATTGTAACTATCACAACGCAAGACTGATCCTATCGATGTCATTTCTCTTCCGACTGTACTCTTGAATATCATTCAAGTTATCTCGTGACCTTTCCTGTCGCCCGCTCTTCCTTATCGCAGTGTTTGATTCGCATTCCTTCCGTCGGTATTCAGTGCTTGCGAGACCTATAATTGTACAAAATGATTTCGAGGGATGGGACGGAATTCCCTGCATTTGTCTTGCAGTTGTGGAAAATCTCGGGGAAAAACTCTAGCCGGCCATCAGTTCACTTATCATTAGGACTAGGATTTTGATGACCTATAAATCATTAAAAAAAATGTCCTAAAAACAATGCACTTATGACCTAAAAATCTTAAAAAATGCCCTAAAAATTGTTATTACATAATTGGCTTAGTAGGAAAAGAGGTTTTGTACTACATATTTAGACTAGTAATTAAATTAAACTCTAGTACCAACATTTAAGTTTATTTAATTTTACATAATTTTTTGTAAGTAGTACACTTTCAATTATTTTACCTGATGTAGTTTCCATGTAGTCCACCACAAGGCCACTCTTATCCGGAATTACCAGGTATAGAGGAGTCTATATTGAAGGGATGGTTGGAGTGTACTGCGTTAAAATGGCAATATTTGTGTAGAAAAACGATTAAAATATTATAAAAAATAATGGGTATCAGTCACCGGCGTAGCTCGGTCGGTTAAGGCGCTTGCCTGCCGATCCGGAGTTGCGCTCGGTCGCGGGTTCGATTCCCGCTTGGGCTAATTATCTGGTTGGGTTTTTTCGAGGTTTTTTCCAACCGTAAGACAAATGTCAGGTAATCTATGGCGAATTTTCGGGCTCATCTCGCCAAATATCATATCGCTATCACCAATTCCATCGACGCTAAATAACCTCGTAGCTGATACAGCGTCGTGAAATAACCAAGTAAAAAATAATGGGTATTAATGGACAAAATATGTAGACAAAATATCAAAGGAAATAAACATTATTTTATATTAATAATGGAGATTTATGGCCAAAATTAAATGAAAATGCCTAAAAAATGTCGAAATAAAACAAAAGATGCTCTTATGAGTTGAAACAGGCAAAAAAAAAAGCCCTAACAAATATGTCTTAAAACACTCAGTTTATCACATAACATATAAATACTAAAGCAGCTATGTTTCTGGCTTACTAGAAAAAAGATGCAATTTCATCAAAATCCTAGCCCTAGTGATCATGTCTTACATATTCCCAAGGCAGATGCATTACGTTTGTAGTAAAATTTCCTGTGCAACTTTCCCGGCTGAATTCCTCTTAGATATTGAACATTAAAAAACCCGTCTAATAATAATAATAATAATAATTCAAGCAAAATGTTTGTAGACATACTGCATGCCAGATCAAATTTTATGGATTTTTTTTTTTTTTCGTTGTTGGTAACTATATAGCATCTATTAGATTATTAGATGCTTTATGGTTGTGCTAACAGATGGAGTTACTTGTCAACAATGTGACGCTGAAACGTGTGTTCAGGTTACTGCCCAGGACAGTCCTGATATATTTTTATATTTGTGATGATTGGTTAATTAATATTAACCCGGCACACTCACAATCACATTCATACAAATTTCCAGACTATAGACACCCAGGGAATTCCTGTTCTTCAATAAAAATTCACCGAGAGCCAAGCCCGGGAATCGAACCCGGGACTTCCTGATCTGTTGACCAACAGACCACTGAGGCAGTCAAATTTTACGGATGAATGACAATTTTAATCATTTCTAGTTCCATAAAAATAAAGGAAATATTTTTTGAATGAGGCCTCCAAATTTCCAATCACATCCATCTGGATTTAAACCCGGATATCCTTCGTGGAAATCGACTCTATAGGAACTTAGCTTTTCAGTATGATGTGGAGCTTAGTAAATGCTTCTCTCTTGTTATTGAATTTACTTCTTGATACGGTTTAAAATTTTCCATTTTCGAATAATAAATGCACGATTACCTCCACTTGAGAGAGAGACGGCTAGAAGCTGGGGCATGTTTTCAGATAATTCCGAAGATTAATGGATAAAAGCATCGAGGGCTGTATTGATGGATGGCTGTAACACGAGCTTCCGGCCCATTGCGACTCTCGCAAGATGCATCGCGTGCTTGAAGGGAGGCAGAGATGGGTCGCTCGCTTTGAATAGAAGGCACTTACTTCAGACCTCGGAGAATGATTCGCCTCGCCTACAAATAACATCCTCGCCATGATTCAAGCGATATGTGTGAATTGAATGGATTTGGTTCGATCTCCAGCTGGAGACTAGGTGCGTGTCCCTGCCTCGTGTCTCACGCGGGAACCTCCACATGAACTGGAGTTTGACTACTTGCGAATGTCTGGGGTCGGCTGAAAATTATCGTGAAGACGGAATAGCCAAATAGTCTCAATCTTTGAAAGACAGAGCAATAGAATTTATTTAAAAAACTGGAATGTTCTTCTTTTAAAAATTTCCTCACACATTTTAATCCCGCCGTCATTTTGCTGTACAAGAGCTAGAGCGAAAGCTGTTGCAAACTTGATTTTAAGTTGAAGTACGGGGATTCTGAATAATGTAAAGTTCACTTACTAACAACTGAAATGTGGTTCAGGATCCTTAATGCTTCATCAGGACTGTTAAAGCATATATGCTCTTTACATTCCTACACTTTCTGTTCACCTGAAGATGAGAGTAGAGTTTACCTTCGAAACGTTGTGAAATCTTACATCCATCATCAGTTCATCAACAGTGGGAAAATCCATCACTGTGGAATAACGGTTAGCATGCCTGAGTGCGAAACGAACGGGCCCGAGTTCAAATCCTATTGGAACACGATACCTGGTTGAGGTTTTTTCCGAGGTTTTCTTCAACCCATTAAAGTTGGGTAACTTTCGGCGAGAACCCTGGACGGGCTCTCAAGTGTTGTCGGAAAAATTCACCATTAAAATTGGACACACTCACGGACAGGAGAACGCGAATTCGATTATGCGCACTGTTCAAAACATACAGAGGTGAGCCTGCCTGGAGAGAAATAAAAAATAGGTTGCAGCCGCCAAATTACTCTTCAAGGAACGACCACTCATATAAATTGAGGGAAAGAAGGCAGAGGACGGACACTGGAAAGTTTTCTTTTCTCAATCGTACTGTCAGGGACTTACTAAAGGCTTTACCAACAACTAAAAATGTATTTAAAAATAGGCTTAAGGACTTTACTAATAGACTGTAGTTATACACAGTATTTAAAGGGTGTAATTGATATTTTGTTATTGAAGTGTTGTATCAGTGAAGAATTATGTCGTGTCAGTGAAGTGTGTTGTGTAAGTGAAACGTGTTCCTGTCAGTGAAGCTTTATAGTTTATAGTGGCAGTGCAAAGTATTTGAACAGTGAAATGTTTTTGATGTGTTATTGAAATCAGGATAGAATCAGTGAAATGTGTCGTAGTTCCAGTGCAGTGAGCGAGTTGACAGCGAAATGAGTGTAATGTGGAAAGGTACTTGTGCAGATATGAACATATCATACTCGTGGGTTTTAGTTCGAACTTAGATTTAAGATACAAATTAGATTTATTTCAAATGTTATTTTAAGTGATCGTTTCATTTAATTTAGGATATTCCCTGTCGTTGTTATTATTATTATTATTATTATTATTATTATTATTATTATTATTATTATTATTATTATTATTATTATTATTGTTAGTATTAATTATTGGTATTATTATTAATTGTATTTTAATTAATAAGTTTATTATTGTCATTATTGAGTGTAATTAGTTACCACTGCCACTGGGTATATACCCATTGCAGTGTGAATACATACATACATACATACATACAGACGTGGACAAATTATTAGCAAAATTGAAGATTTTTATTATATATTTTACAAAATATGATTCTTCAATTTAGACTACAGTTGACATTTTTGTGTATTTCCAAATAATTAGCCAAATTCAAGATTTGTATTGTATATTTTTCAAAATTTAACTCTTCAATTTGGACTACAGTTGATATTTTTGCATATTTACAAATTATTAGCAAAACTGAAGGTTTTTATTGTATATTTTTACAAAATTCGATTCTTCAATTTGGACTACAGTTGACATTTTCGATATTTCCAAATTATTAGCAAAACTGAAGATTTTTGTTTTACTTTTTAGAAAATTTGGCTCTTCAATGCAGTTGACATTTTTGCTAATTTATAAATTATTAGCTAAATTGAAGATTTTTATTATATATTTTTACAAAACTTGACTCTTCAATTTTAACTACAGTTGACATTTTTACATATTTCTGTCTACTGTAATAATGGAAATATGCAAAATTGTCAACTGTAGTTTAAATTGAAAAGCCAAATTTTGTAAACAGAATTATCATAAAAATCGTCAATTTTGTTAATAATTTTCCACGTTAATAATTTGTTCATACATACATACATACATACATACATACAACATACATACATACATACATACATACATACATACATACATACATACATACATACATACATACATACATACATACATACATACATACATACATACATACATACATACATACATACATACATACATACATACATACATACATACATACATACATACATACATACATACATACATACATACATACATACATTTCGCTGGCATTATCACCTTCATATTATTCAGACGCTAGGTAACATAGCAGTTCATAAAGCATCGTAAAATAAACTAGTAAAAAAACAATGGAAAAAGCTGCCGTCCTTGTTCCGGAATAGTATGTGAATCTCAAGTTCCTCAGCTGTAGTCTGGTCTTCTTGCTTTGAACTTCCTTTGTTGCTACATAGCCTATATGCTAGTGGATTATAGTGATTTTTAGTTGTCAGTTTGAATTTTCTTTTGCCAACCTCGTTTCGAATTTCGGTACTGACAAATACAACTGGCAGTTAACAGCATCGTTTGCCTTTGAAGAAGCTGCCAACATTCATGAAACGAAAGTTATTAGCGAGTGTTACTTGATATTTGAACATCATTAGTAGTTAATAATATTAATAAATAATACATTAATAATAAATAAATACACATTACACAAAAATTAAAAAGTGATATTCGGAGTACATACTAATGTTTTCAAAATAAATTTTTAGGTTAGATGTCATGAATCGTAAACTGTTCATATATATGTAATATGTAACAGATAACTCATCTATATGTTAAAATCGGCAGGACTTTGAAGAGAACAACCGCCAGGATCGCCACCCGTCCGCCGTAAACGAACACGAGATGGCAGTACAGTCGCTAATGCAATTCAAATGGGAATTATGACGTGACTCCTTATGTAATAACTAGATGGCAGCGTAGTAAACCTGACAAAAGTTGTTAACGTCAAAGCCTATAAGGTTGACCTATCTGGTTACATAATATATGATCTAGGGTGAAACCAATGAATTTCATGTTGCCAGACAAAATACATTGCAATATTGGATCAATCAATCACTCGATAAACAAATTAATCAATAATTAAATCAGTCAGCTATACATGGATGGATAGATAGATAGATAGATAGATAGATAGATAGATAGATAGATAGATAGATAGATAGATAGATAGATAGATAGATAGATAGATAGATAGATAGATAGATAGATAGATAGATAGATAGATAGATAGATAGATAGATAGATAGATAGATAGATAGATAGATAGATAGATAGATAGATAGATAGATAGATAGATAGATAGATAGATAGATAGATAGATAGATAGATAGATAGATAGATAGATAGATAGATAGATAGATAGATAGATAGATAGATAGATAGATAGATAGATAGATAGATAGATAGATAGATAGATAGATAGATAGATAGATAGATAGATAGATAGATAGATAGATAGATAGATAGATAGATAGATAGATAGATAGATAGATAGATAGATAGATAGATAGATAGATAGATAGATAGATAGATAGATAGATAGATAGATAGATAGATAGATAGATAGATAGATAGATAGATAGATAGATAGATAGATAGATAGATAGATAGATAGATAGATAGATAGATAGATAGATAGATAGATAGATAGATAGATAGATAGATAGATAGATAGATAGATAGATAGATAGATAGATAGATAGATAGATAGATAGATAGATAGATAGATAGATAGATAGATAGATAGATAGATAGATAGATAGATAGATAGATAGATAGATAGATAGATAGATAGATAGATAGATAGATAGATAGATAGATAGATAGATAGATAGATAGATAGATAGATAGATAGATAGATAGATAGATAGATAGATAGATAGATAGATAGATAGATAGATAGATAGATAGATAGATAGATAGATAGATAGATAGATAGATAGATAGATAGATAGATAGATAGATAGATAGATAGATAGATAGATAGATAGATAGATAGATAGATAGATAGATAGATAGATAGATAGATAGATAGATAGATAGATAGATAGATAGATAGATAGATAGATAGATAGATAGATAGATAGATAGATAGATAGATAGATAGATAGATAGATAGATAGATAGATAGATAGATAGATAGATAGATAGATAGATAGATAGATAGATAGATAGATAGATAGATAGATAGATAGATAGATAGATAGATAGATAGATAGATAGATAGATAGATAGATAGATAGATAGATAGATAGATAGATAGATAGATAGATAGATAGATAGATAGATAGATAGATAGATAGATAGATAGATAGATAGATAGATAGATAGATAGATGGATGGACGGATGGACGGACGGACGGACGGACGGACGGACGGACAGACAGACAGATCGGTGAGTGGGTGGGTGGGTGGGTGGATGGATGGATGGATGGATGGACGGACAAACATAAATAGGGATAGGGATGAATGGATAGATGGACGGATGGATGGATGGATGGACGGAGGGACGGATGGATGGATGGATGGATGGATGAGCGGGCGGGCGGGAGGTAAGTAGTTGAGTGAGTGAGTCAATAAATAAATAGTATTGTTGTTTCAGTACACAGTATTGTGAGTTTAACTGCTTTGGTGATATCTGGTAACAGTTGGCTACATTGAAAGGACGACCATATTAGTTTCATATCAAATAATCTTACGTGAGCTCCACTATATGGTGGAGCGTGGATTCGTTTCCATATTGATCTCATTACATGGCTTGATTTTTTCCGGAGTGTTCTCTAAATGTAGGGCGAATGTCAGGTAATCTATAGTGAATTTTCGAGTTTATCACGTCAAAGACCTTATGCTACGCTCGATAATCTTCCAGTTTATACAATGTTGTCAAATGACCGATTAAAGCAATTCAATAAGTCCACGCAACAATTGTTCTAACTAGACAGTAAATAAAATATTTTAAATAAAGAAGTGGAAAGAAATTGAATTGTTTCGTAATGCATAGAACAAACGAGAAATGAGAAAGTATAGGCCTACGTTTTCTTACTGTCAGTCACACTCATCAATATTTCTCTTTATCCTTTTTTCTGTGAAAAGAAAACAAAGTCTTCCCCAAAGAGTAAAATATTATTATTGTCATTGGCTTCCTGTAACTATGTCACCTAAACAAAGAAGCCCAAATATGAACATGCTTCAAAACTTGTAAGTTTTATAATAACCTTGTTTATAGTATCGATACGTTAAGTTATAGGCCTATACTAATATGTTGTATTATATAATATACCCTTGTTCATTCAATTTACATTTAATTGAAATACAAAGTCTTTATCAACTTTGCTATCACAAACCATAACTCACCGCTGTAATAATCACTGCAAGAAGGTGTTAACTTCGTTTTTCGTAAAGTAACAGCTTTGTAGAAGTATGAAGTTGTCAACTCAAGTTCTATCATCTCGTGAGTTCACACTTGAAATGGTGATACGAGATTAGGATAAATGCGCTTGTACAAAGGTGTTATTTTTTAGAACAAAATTATTGGGGATCATCAGTGTGGTTTCAGGCGTAATAGATCGACAATTGATTAGATTTTTTGTATTCGACAGATATTGGAGAAAAAATGAGAGTATAAGGGTACAGTACATCAGTTATTCATAGATATCAAAAAGGCATATGACTCGGTTAAGAGAGAAGTTTTATATAATATTCTTATTGAATTTGGTATTCCCAAGAAACTAGTTCGATTAATTAAAATTTGTCTTAGTGAAACTTACAGCAGAGTCCGTATATGCTTTTCCAATTCACTGCGGGCTAAAGCACGGAGATGCACTATCACCTTTAGTTTTTAACTTCGCTCTAGAATATGTCATTAGGAATATTGAGGATAACAGGCAGGGTTTGGAATTGAACGGGTTACATCAGCTTCTTGTCTATGCGGATGACGTTAATATGTTAGGAGAAAATCCACAAACGATTAGGGAAAACACGGAAATTCTACTTGAAGCAAGTAAAGAGATAGGGTGGGAAGTAAATCCCGAAAAGACTAAGTATATGATTATATCTCGTGATCAGAATATTGTACGAAATGGAACTATAAAAGTTGGAGATTTATACTTCGAAGAGGTGGAAAAATTCAAATATCTTGAAGCAACAGTAACAAATATAAATGACACTCGGGAGGAAATTAAACGCAGAATAAATATGGGAAATGCGTGTTATTATTCGGTTGAGAAGCTTTTGTCATCTAGTCTGCTGTAAAAAAATCTGAAAGTTAGAATTTATAAAACAGTTATATTACCGGCTGTGAAACTTGGACTCTCACTTTGAGAGAGGAACAGATATTGAGGGTTTTTGAGAATAAGGTTCTTAGGAAAATATTTGGAGCTAAAAGGGATGAAGTTACAGGAGAATGGAGAAAGTTACATAACGCAGAGATGCACGCATTGTATCCTTCACCTGACATAATTAGGAACATTAAATCCAGACGTTTGAGATGGGCAGGGCATGTTGCACGTATGGGCGAATCCAGAAATGCATATAGAGTGTTAGTTGGGAGGCCAGAGGGGAAAAGACCTTTGGGGAGGCCGAGACGTAGATGGGAAGATAATATTAAAATGGATTTGAGGGAGGTGGGATATGATGATAGAGACTGGATTAATCTTGCTCAGGATAGGGACCAATGGCGGGCTTATGTGAGGGCGGCAATGAACCTCCGGGTTCCCTTAAAAGCCAGTAAGTAAGTAAGTATAATTTTATTGTTTTACACATGTAATGTAGTTAACCTAAGATTTTGATAAAGTGTCGTAAAATAACTTACTATATATATATATATATATATATATATATATATATACTGTAGTGGGTATCTCAGTTGAACTCTTTGACTGGCGCTCTGAAGAAGAATCTGTCAGACGTTCTGGCAGGTTCGTTCCACAGCAAGGGTCATGAAAACGAGGAATTCGGTGAAGGTTGCCCGGGTCGTTAAAGCGTAACAGTGAGTTCTTATTAAATCCTGGGTGCTGTGCATATTCTCCGTGCCTGTTTAGACTTGATTTATTGCCCCTAGTTCGTCTACGCATAGGTGTAACCTTCAAATCTAGAATTTAAGGACTATTAAGGTGAGTTTTTGTATGTTTTCTGTCTAGACGGTTGGCTTGCGACTGATTTTTACCACACTGACACCTTAATGGACGAAATAACAACATTCGCAATAGATTTGAAAAGTACACCAATCTAGATTTTTTATGCTTCAACGGCGTAGTGAAGGATAACAACTGGAACACTTTGGAATTCCTAACTGGTTCCGTCATCCTCGAGAACCTCTCAGAAAGTATGTGCTATTTTCATGATACTCAATATTTATTAGTTATAATTCCTTTTCCAAAGTTCCATCCCATTCTCGTCGCCACTGTAATACAGGGCTATCTTAAATGATTGTCAGGGTTTTAAAAAAAATTACTATTCTTAGTACAATTGAGATAGGAATATGAATCTTATTTTATGTTGTAGAAAAAATCTCAAAGTTATTTACATAAAATTATAGATGTTCAATGTGTACGCCATTAATCACTCTACAGACATCTACACCATAATCCTTTTCTTCCCAGGTGTCAGCGGTGATGTTTGAAATGGAGACTCTTATAACGCTCCTTTAGCACCGTGATAGTCGCAGATAACGGGGGTCAAACTCTTGATCTTTCACATAACCTCATAGATAAAAATCACACGGTGTTAAAATCGGTGAACGTGGTGGCCAAGACATGATCCTCTGATCCTCGTCAGTCCCCCGTCCGATCCATCGCTGTGATAAGTGTTACTGTAAATGTGACCTGACATCTCAATGGAAATGGGGTGGAGTCCCATTTTGTTGTAGTGTGTAATCAGGCCTGTTATTTAGTGACCATGTCGGAGGGTGGGTTCACGCGAAATTTAGTTCAAAATTGCCTTTGAACAAAGCTAGCAACAGAGTAAAAGTCTTTCTCCGCGCCAGTATTCGCCGTTTTAGAACAACTGCACTCCATCGCAATAATTAACATTTACACAACAACATCTAGCTGTAAAGAATAGAACTTTGAGAGTTTTTCTATAAAATAAAACAAGTTTCATATTCCTATCTCAATTACACTGTGTATAGTGATTTTCTAAAACCCCGACAATCATTTGGAATAGGTCTGTATATTTATATTATTTATTTAAGCAAAAGAACAGCCATTTGACGTATGCACTTAGTACGGAATCACAGACAACAATGTCATGATCCACTCTAAATCATCTATAGTAATCTCAGACCTCGAGTGACATTTATTAGGACTATTTCGTGAATAAAATAAAAATATAAATAATATATCTCTCGAATTCGCTCATAAAATGTTATTAATTGTAGCTACACTTATGAATACTTAACCTATTCCGACATTCAGAAGTTGAAATAGATGAATATCGATTATTGCAATAAAGAAATTGAATGTTATTCAGTAATGCCAATTGAGAAAAGCGAAATTCAGTTTTAACAATGTTAATTACATGTACTGATCTTCTCTCTTGTTATTATAACAAATACGTTTTCATTATCTGCTGAAGTCATAATTTAATTTAAACATTTCATAATATAATTACAAATAACCTGATTAATACACTAATTAAATGAACAATTGTTATGAAGGAGTGTCATTTTCTTTAGCTACAATGGATATGAATTAGAAGATGAAGATGTAGATGTGGAAGTAGGATTTCGCACTTTATTTAATAGGCTACAATGGATTCATGCTCATCTATTTACGTGGAAACAGTTGGCGACACTGACTAAACAAAAGAACGGCCATAAGATAAATTGATAGTGATAAATCGAGCTGCAGAAATTATCGCGATGTATGACTGTGATTGTTTGGAATTCAAAATTTCATTACACTTCAGTAGTCAAAAATTGATCGACGTCATATAAACTAAATAGTCATAAAAACATTGCAATTTTGATTATTATACCTACTTTTCCTGATTATTTCATATAGGTGATATGTTTCAGAATGGGTGACATCTACCAAATTTTTTTGTCGTTACTACAGTAAGTTTGACCCCCAAGGAGAGACATGGACTATTATTTTCCGTCAAGTCGTCAGAACGCTACACCTCCAAGAACACACACCGCCTTGTTAAACACTGCGAGGGGTGAATGTGGGTTTCAGAGAGATTATCTATGATGACGTGCGTTCGCCGAACTAGACAAGGATGAGCTGTTGGCCTTCGTCAAGTGCTCAGTCAGTGAATTAGATATGGTATCGGGCCAGACGCTTCTCGGCGTGTTTTCTGTCACTGGAGGGGTCGATAATTTCTTCCGTCATCTAGACGATCAAGTGAGCCCATCACAAGAACGAACCAAGTTACCAGAGTTTGCGGAGAGTCCCTGAATCGCTTCCACTATTCAGAGAATTTCACTATTAAGTCCAGTGTCTTCTCAATAGGACAGGAAGTTAACAGATGATTTCACATCAAAGCCTGAGGTATTAATTCCGGGCATATTCTATTTCTGTGGAATATGTAAGAAAAAAAAAAATTTACTGTGTTGTAGATTTTCTCCAGTTAAATTTTACTGTACACATAGTCAACAGTAAGTAATGTCATTAATTTCAGGGGGTTATTCTTTGAGATATTTCAAACAAAAGTGTAATACAGTGTTGCTTGTTTTTGCTTCCTTTCCGAGATAAAAATTGTTTTATATTTAACATTTCATAGCGTGTTTTGGGAAAGCCATTGATTTAATTCCCAATATGCCTAGTCAATTTAAGGGGAGAGGATGGTATTTTTTTTAACTTTTTTTCCTATTTGGTGTAAAATATTAATTTCTTGTATGTAGAGAGCTCATAGCTGTGGCAACTCAAGCAAATAAAAATATTTTGAAAAAAAAAAAATATTTGGGGGCTCAAATTTGAAAAAAAAATATATACCCAATGCAGGATTGTACTAAAACCGATATATCTAAATCGTTTTTAAAAATAGATTCAAACAATTTTTGCAATGTATTTGCAAAAAATGTATGTTCTACAAACTGTCTGTAACAGAATTTTGATATTAGTCCCACGTTTGTAAAATAAACAATTAAAATTTAGTAACAATTTTCTGATTTCCTTTCTTGCAAACAAACGGACGTAGTTTTAAAATGAAATCATTTAACAAAATTCTGTTGCAGAGAAAAGTTTCCTAATAGTCTAAAGAATGTGTGTTCTAAATTCCATGCATATATCTTTAATAGTTCAGAAATTGTATTCATTTTGTCTGGCAATGTAGCAAAAAAATTGAAGTTACTGGAAACCGATAAAAGCGGAGTGTGATTGAAAATCCATAGCGCAGGAAGTTTAAAAATGGCGACTCAACATCCGATAAGGGCATAAATACCCACAAAATGTTATGCAAAGCATTCCACACATATCAAAGGGTATTTTAAAGAAGAAAACAATTTTTTGAAAATTTAATTTACCGGAAACAACAATAAAAGTGGACAAGTGATTTAAAATCCATAATGCAGGAAGTTTAAAAATGGCAATCCACACATATCACAGGGTATTTTAAAGAATATATATATATATATTTTTAATTTAGTCATTTTTTCATCAAAAATGCCATCCTCTCCCCTTAAGAAACCCATGTATTATGATAATAAATGATTGAAAGAATTTTAGTTTTCTCCTTTAAACGAGCAGAAATTTGATCCGAACAAATGTAACTTTCCGTTCTGAAAAGGAATTTAAAAATGTTAGAGTTAGGGAGAACTTCGGAGAAAAGCCAATAGATAATCAGCCGAAGCGGATTCAAACCCACGCACAACAGCAGCCTCAAAGCACGAGTCCCGATCGCTACACCCGTGGTCAAATTTATCTTATATTAAGATCGTTGTGTTAAGGCTCAAATATTTATAAGGCTTTAATCTTCATTGTAAACTAAAACTAAATATTATTTCGATTATTCTAATTACAATTAAACCGCTTTTATTTGAAATATGACCGAATATTTAGACCATTTTCTGTTAAAGTCTATTTGTAGGTAAAATGCATACTTTGATTAAATTTATACGATAAAATTCTGTGGCATCTTGTTTTAAAATTTATGTTTTGAAATAACTGTGCCTACAACAAAGAGTTACTGTGTCCAAGGAGACAGGAGTGGAAATTTCAACCCTTGTTGGCTACACTAACAATAAATACATCTAGCCCCACCCTCGCTAAGTATAATACGAGTATTATAGAAGTCCGTGTGACGTACATCACAATTGAGGGTGTTAAAGAGAAAGTAGATTCTTCACTTTTAGGTAGGGTGGAGAAATACTATACAAACTAAAAACATTAGTCTCCTTGTAAGCTCATATTACATTCTTACTATATGTTTCTGTCTTGTCTCGTAAAATAGCTGATAACCCATGCGACAAGTTCAAGGTAACGTCTTTGGATAAGAGGAAAATATTTTAGTTATTTTACAACGTTTTATCAACTATTATAGTTATATAGCGTTTGAGTGAGACGAAAGTGATAATGCCAGCGAAATAAATCCATGGTCCAGCGCCAAAAGTTACAAGCATTTGCTCTTGATGGGTTGAGGAAAACCCCGGAAAAAAACATCAACCTAGGTAACTTGTTCCAACCCCTGGCCCGCTGGTTTCGCGGTCAGACTTGCTGACCATTAAGGTGGGCAACAGCAAGTTCCAGAACCGATAATGTAAAGAGTAGTTTCAGACTAGGTAAGGCATAGAATCAAAAATCACCAGAAAATCACTAAAATATAATATTTTATTAATTTTACTTTTATGGGAGCATTTGTGTTAAAATACAAATAAAAGACATCTCACATTATTAAAAATTATAAACCTATCTTAAGGCTTCTAGTCCCGCCTCTTCAAAGAAGACATCCTTTCGAGAAGTTGACTCTGCGGACGTATTGTCGGACCATCGGATCTGTTTCCCCGTAAGATATGCGAACTGAACCCTAATTCCTTCTCAGCCTCGGTAATTCATTTCTCTCTCTGCATTCCTATCTCTCTCCCTTTCTCTCCCCACTATTCACAATTTTGAGCCTTCTTCGGGACAGTTTATTTGCACTCCAGTCCAGTGTTGTCAACTCAACATGAACACTGTAGCAAGGAGTGGCGAAAGAAATATATTAAGCAAGTACGTAATAGCATTTTTCGATGAAGAGAAACAAACAGGTCAATATCTCTTTCATATAAATAAGGCAACAAAAGAGCAGCTGCGATCACAGGTGATTATTTACTTGATTGGTTTTTCATGATGTTTTCCACCCGTTTCAATTGATTACGTATTAAAATTACTTACTTAGTTATGTAATTTATATAGGCAGGTCAGAGCGCCTAATAAAGAAAATCAGGAGAGAGGAGCCTGTGCAGGAGATGAAAAGCTAGAATCATCAGGAAGAACAGACCAATGGAACCTTTAATTCTTGTAGATGATATGAACTGATGTACATTTTTTTTTGAATTAATTTAATTTAGTGGTCTGACCCAATATTTTGGGTTTGCCCTGCGACACGGAATAGCTCACAATAAATTTAAAATGAAAATTATATAAACAGGTTTCAGACAAAATTGATTAAGACATAAGAAAAAATAGAACCAAATATAATTTAAATTGAATGTACACCATAAAGATGCTGAATTTTATACCGTGCAGAAAGAAGTTCCGACATAGAAGGAATTACTACAGGTTGCGAGAGAAGCAATAATTTCAAGGTTGGAGAGAAACGCTACGGAAAGTGATTCGAGACATGGGATTTATTTCTATACAAGAGATGTATTTTGGTTAAAAGAAATGATATTGTAGCATGGAGGACCAGTTATTTATGACACCCTTTGACGGAAGTTTGGCAACATCCCTATTCGGCAAGGTTCGTGGCCTGCTGTTTGACGTGGTGGGAGTAAGCGGGTGGAATGGAGTGCAGTAGAGGCGTTAACTTTTCCAAGAACGACGACAGCGCTGAAGGGGCACAGATCCGATGGTCTGACAATATATGACTGAAGGGTAAAATTATTTAACTACGTCTTCTATTAAACTGTAGTTAAGGCAGAATTTGTTGATTCTTTTCAAGCCGAATTTAATGCACATACTAGCATGAAACCACTAGCTGAAAAAAACAAAACAAAGAAATCTGTACAAAAAAGTTGAATAATGGACAGTTTCAACTTAATTTTCTTACTGAAAGATCTCATTAAGGTTACTTAATTCTGGATTTATTTTATTAAACAGAGCGTATAATCTAGGTTCATAATAGACCTATGAAGTGTGAATTTGTTCAGGTTTCCCGTTGTATTTTGTTCAAAGTGAAAGAGGTAACATATTTCGCCTAGTATTATGAAATATTTCTATGTCATCTTTCTTCACTTGATTGGTTTTCGCGATGTTTTCCCACCTGTAAGGCGAATATCAGATAATCCAGTGTCTCATATTGTTAGAATACCACTTCTTCGACTCCATTTACACGGAAGCAAGATAATGTTGAATGAATAATCAAAGAATATAAAAAATCGTGTGACATTCAGATAGAAAAAAATTACGATTGATCCCAGACACAATGTGATATCTCACCAAATGCTGGTACATTTTAAACACGGTCAAATATTCATAGAAAGTTTTCCCTAACGTTAAATTTTGGAAGACGCGAAAAGTATTACTGGTAAGTTCATCGTGTACTGGCTACGCTACAAAGTATGGAACGGAAAACGAAAGGATATTTTTGTCCAGTGACTGAAACCCAGATAATTAATACTGGATCGTGGGAGCAGTCAGCTGCAGAAGAAATCGAAGGAGATAGGCAAGTTGCATGACTATTTACAATTGCGGCCGATCAAATATTAGATTCTGAGTCGTGGCATCTCGGTTTGAAGAGCGACACGTGCAGACGAGAAGATGTATAAAATTCAGAAATGTAGACATGTTGCCACTGTGGGTACTTCCACCTCTTCAATCTTATCGGAAGTAGTCTAGGAATTCGCGAACGAGAATCTTGCTTCGAAGTTACGCTTGGGTCTTGGTTCAAACCCCACTTGGACTGATTACATCGATAGTTTCGACGTAGAATAAGTCTTTCCCAGCTTCGAGCATAGGGATCTGTTCCGAGATCCGTGGTGAAACAAATAATTGCAGAATAAAATGTTTATTGTAACAAGACAATGAACCAAAGTTGAATGCTAAAGTTATTAGTAGTTAGACCATGAATCAATGTAACTTGTGTGAGCATGCCCACCGGCGCCACCTCTCCTCGCTGCGGGTATGAGGGCGCAGAAGTTGCGTATAACACTAGCCATGCCTCGCGGATTCTCTCAGTAATATCTCGGTATCGAGAGCAGCTATAGACTTGTGGGACCTCTCGTATGATTTGTACTTGCGAGTTGTTACTTACTTACTGGCTTTTAAGGAACCCGGAGGTTCATTGCCGCCCTCACATAAGCCCGCCATCCGTCCCTATCCTGAGCAAGATTAATCCAGTCCCTACCATCATATTCCACCTCCCTCAAATAATATTATCTTCCTATCTGCGTCTCGGCCTCCCCAAAGGTCTTTTCTTCTCCGGCCCCCAACTAACACTCTATATGCATTTCTGGATTCGCCCATACGTGCTACATGCCCTGCCCATCTCAAACGTCTGGATTTAATGTCCCTAATTATGTCAGGTGAAGGATACAATGCGTGCAGCTCTGCGTTGTGTAACTTTCTCCATTCTCTTGTAACTTCATCCCTCTTAGCCCCAAATATTTTCCTAAGCACCTTATTCTCAAAAATCCTCAATCTCTGTTCCTCTCTCAAAGTGAGAGTCCAAGTTTCACAGCCATACAGAACAACCAGTAATATAACTGTTTTATAAATTCTAACTTTCAGATTTTTTGACAGCAGACTAGATAACAAAAGCTTCTCAACCGAATAATAACAGGCATTTCCCATATTTATTCTGCAAAGTTTAATTTCCTCCCGAGTGTCATTTACATTTGTTACTTACGAGGTCTACAAATATTAAAATGATTATTGATGTTTACGGTACACTAGTATACTATGAACGTAAGAAATATATGATACAACACCGAAATAAAGAGGCTATGTTGGTTGCTATGGAAATTCTGATTATAATCGTCTTAGACTCTCATAGATGTAAGGCGGGTGGGTGAGAAAATGCGTTAAATCTACAAAAGTTGTTTTCGAGAAAAATGAATTTTGAAGTAAATCCCTGGCGTTACAGCACTTTGAAGGCCCAAGACCGACCAGCCGGCTGCTGGCCTCACGTCCACATGCCGAAGCAGAGGTAGACGATCATCCAACCAGAATGGAGGTATCGTGTGGTTAGCACGATGATCTCCCCAGCCGTTATAGCTGGTTTGCGAAACCGGATTTTCGCTACCTATCGTAGCTCCCCAAGTGCATCACGATGCTGGGTGGGCACCGGTCCCATACACTAGCCGAAATTTCATGAGAAAATTTCTTCCTCCGTGAGGACTCGAACCAACGAGCATTCCGTATCGCGAGTCCTAGGCAAGATGCCTTAGACCACGACGCCACGGGGCGGGTTTGAAGTTTAAATAGTCCCCCAAAATCCTCATTTAAGTATTTTTGCTTCTTGATACTCTTATAGTATTTGTCAGAGTATTGTTAATCTTTCTTAAAAATATCTGAAAGTCAATTTTAATTTGAGAATCTAAAAAAGTTTAAATGTCATAGAATGCTGTGAAAAATTGGATTTAACGCACTTTACTCACCCACCCACCTTTAATTTTATTAACAAGCTGATCTTTTCCATACTTCTATATAATAAATTGAAGTTATTTCACTTTTAAAGTACATAACGTGTTGGTTAATATAAATAAATTAATAAAATACTTAATGTTTATTTATATTTTCATTATGTCTCGCTCAAAAGAAATTAAGTAAGGTAGGTGTCCCCGATATGGCCATGCTAAGGTTTGAGAATTTTTCTAGCCGCCATTTTGAAAAAAATGTAAACCACTTTTTTCTTACTCGTTCTCAGTCTAATGGACGTTCTTAAAACAATTTCCTTTCCCTATAAAAATAGCTTTAATTGTCCAAAAAGTCCCAAATTCCAAAGTCTACCTAGGAACATGTGCACATGATATGGTCACCTTTGTTCCATGTTCTACAAATCGTGATTGTTTTCAGTTTGATAGCGCAGTTGTGCTAAAAGTAAATAATTTTGGTGTAAAATGAATAAAAATGACACTTAATAATCTTTTTATAATTCAAAAGTGTAGTCAATCAGGTTTTTCCATAAAAAATTAAGTTGTTTTTCTGAAAATACAAAATTTTTGCGTAATCCCAGCTATAAGGCATGTAAATTTGTCAGATGAAAAAATAAAAGTGAAATGAACTTGATATGGCCATGGTGCATTTGATATGGCCATATCAGGAGCAGGTAAGCTTTCACGAAAATCGTTTGATTATGAACAACTCGTAAAAGATTCGCCATCAACTACAACACCAATCAACAGAACATTAAAAACTGAATGGAGTACGATGGTCTCATGAAACAAGTCTTTGAAAAACATGCATAAAACAAAGGAGACTTACCAGAGAAAAACAAGAAGAGGTCACGTGAAAACCTCAAAACAGGCAACTGACGCCATATTGCTCAACCTGACTGGATGGAAAACGATCAAGTGACATACCAGGATGCCCTTTCACTGGATGCTGCTGCAATTTAGCGGATTTTTTGGTTAACTAACTCACAATAGGGGGTGGCCATATCAGGAACATGGCCATAACAAGAGCACCCACCTTAGATTTAAAATTGAATTCTACCCGGAAAAAAGCCTACTCGATCCTGAAGAGAGGATTTGGCAGTTGAAACAGAGTCGTTAAAGAAACAATTTATTATAAATTATTTCTTTTATCGCTTACATTAAATTCAATAGTTATGTCCGATGTTTCAGCGGGAAGAAAATGCTATACTGTCCTCTTCCAGATCAAGTAGGATCCTTTTAAGTTCGACTTAATTTCTTTCGACTGTCATAATAAAAATATAAGAATTATTTAATTATCGTCTTTGTATTTAATCAATTTATTTTGTTCGTTCAAATTTTTAGTTGTTTATTTATTTAGAAGTTATTAGCCATTGGCTAAATTAAATAATTCATTGCGCCAAATCATGGGTAGATAGTCATTGAAAAATATTTCAAATGCGCTATCTGCACCAACTGAAATTAGTGCCACGAATCGTGAACTCCAAGTTCCCATATTCAGATTGATTGCCTAGTCCAATTCTGCAATGCTCCACAAAATGTATATTTATTTCAAAGACACCCTGTATATTTATCTTTACAACTTTACGACAGACTTTTGTCTTTATGTTTGTTGTTCATTGTGTTAACTGTTATCCTTGCGACGTTTTTACTGTATCATCAGGTCACCGGCGTAGCTCAGTCGGTTAAGGCGCTTAGCTGCCGATTCGGAGTTGCGCTCGAGCGTGAGTTCGATTCTCGCTTTGGCTGATTATACATGGTTGGGGTTTTTCCTAGGTTTTCTCCAACCGTAAGACGAATGTCAGGTAATCTACGGCGAATCTTCGACCTCATCTCGCTATCACCAATCCTATCGACGCATAATGATACTTAGGCCTACTTACTTACTTACTTACTTACTTACTTCCTTTTAAGGAACCCGGAGGTTCATTGTCGCCCTCACATAAGCCCGCCATCGGTCCCTATCCTGAGCAAGATTAATCCAGTCTCTATCATTAAATCCCACCTCCCTTAAATTCATTTTAATATTACCTCCCATCTACGTCTCGGCCTCCCGAAGGTCTTTTTCCTCCGGCCTCCCAACTAACACTCTATATGCATTTCTGGGTTCGCTCATACGTGCTACATGCCCTGCCCATCTCAAACGTCTGGATTTTGTTCCTAATTATGTCAGGTGAAGAATATAATGCGTGCAGTTCTGTGTTGTGTAACTTTCTCCATTCTCCTGTAACTTCATCCCTCTTAGCCCCAAATATTTTCCTAAGCACCTTATTCTCAAACATCCTTAACCTTTGTTCCTCTCTCAAAGTGAGAGTCCAAATTTCACAACCATAAAGAACAACCGGTAATACGCATAATAATAATAATAATAATAATAATAATAATAATAATAATAACAATAATAATAATAATAATAAACTAAACAGAGAATCTACATCATCAGGGAGTTAAATTATTTGTGAAAATGTGGTATTGAAAGCAGAATGGACCAAATGTACCATTTCTGAAACATGTCACGGAAAACTGAAGTCCACGGAGGAAGCGTCAATAAGATTCTTCTTTCTATGAAAATGTCTCAGGCTCTGGTCACGATGAACCCTGGACGATATGTAGACAAGTGAATTGATTTAGCTTTTGGAGCTAGTCTTTGGGAGTGAGCTGATATTGGTGTACTGAAATAGGTCACGACGTCTTTGTGATTCATAATTCGTAATACTCAAATATCATCACGGAGCATTCATTTCACGCAACTCCTGGTCGTTCAGTTGACGTAGTGTTATTAAATAATTCATGATTCACCGTAGCATGGAATGTGAGACTACGTTATCGATTGTTCGAACGTTCTTGGCATAACAGTGCGAGATAACTCTGCCATCTGTTCCGGAAACCTTAGAATTTCTCAGAAGTTCTCTTACATCACAGACACAACGATGTTCTGTAGGCATCATACTTCTAAACTTAGGCCAGCACTAATCATGCCAGACATGAAAAAAAAAAACATGTAAACATTGTTTCAAATATCCACCTTGCAAGAGCAGGTACGGTATACATTTAACTAATGACGAAGCAAACTTATAGGATGGACTGTAAGTAAAGTCTAGGAACCGTATTCTGTCAAAGGGCGTACGGAGATAAGGTCAGTTGTTCATAAACTATATTGGCATCACGTCATAATGGCGCGTGACACAGGTATATACCGGGAAATCATTTTATTTTTACTAACATTTCTAAATCGCTCGCTTATCTTCAGCTCTCGGTTAGGTTAGATGGGAATGGCATATCACAAATAGGAGATTACTTGTTGTATTATGGGGAAGGAAACAATAATCACCAATTAGGAACAGGATTCTTTGTTCATAAAAGAATAAAATCAGCAGTAAAAAAGATCGAATTTATCAGTGACAGGTTATCATATTTAGTACTTAAGGGTAGATGGTGCGACATCATAGTTATAAATGCTCACGCCCCTACAGAAGAGAAAGACGACCATATAAAGGATAGCTTCTATGAGGAATTGGAACATAATTTTGATCAGTTCCCTAGATATCACATGAAATCTCACTCTGAGAGAGGAACATAGGTTAAGGGTGTTTGAAAATAAGGTGCTTAGGAAAATATTTGGGGCTAAGAGGGATGAAGTTAGAGGAGAATGGAGAAAGTTACACAACACAGAACTGCACGCATTGTATTCTTCACCTGACATAATTAGGAACATTAAATCCAGACGTTTGAGATGGACAGGGCATGTAGCACGTATGGCGAATCCAGAAATGCATATAGAGTGTTAGTTGGGAGACCGGAGGGAAAAAGGCCTTTAGGGAGGCCGAGACGTACCTGGGAGGATAATATTAAAATGGATTTGAGGGAGGTGGGGTATGATGATAGAGACTGGATTTATTCTTGCACGGGATAGGAACTGCTGGCGGGCTTATGTGAGGGCGGCAATGAACCTTCGGGTTCCTTAAAAGCTATTTGTAAGTAAGTACATTTCTAATATTAACCCGGCTATACCTTTGGATCAACGGTTGATAACAGTTTGCTATCCCCTTCCACGACCGTAGTTTGAGGATACTGGCGTAAAATACAAACAAATCACTTTACTAGGTATAGGAGGGAAGAAAAGTAGTTCATCCATTTACGTAAACTAGGAAATATCGCGATTTTTAGTTTGATAATTTTCATTAGGTTTTTGTTTTTGTTTATGAGCTATTCCGTCTCAAATCGACCGAAATATAGAGAAAATTGACCTTACAATTTCTAAATACAATGAAACTTTTTTTGTACGTAGACAACTGTGATACAATGTTTTGTGCAATGTTTGAGGCATCAGAACTTCATAGTGTTTAAATTAAAAATATTTAAATTTATCGTATTTTCATAAAATTAGCAACTTTAAAGTGTTGTGGCTCTGAAACTCTTTCACCCAATGATCAAAATCATGATTTATTTTAATGCTGAGAAATTAAAGTTTATATTGACATGTAAACAGATTTTCCTACCGTTTATGGAAATGGAGAAATTTAGATTTTTCCTCATTAAGACGCCTTTGGCTAGGAAAAAATATTTTAAAAATATATAGTTAGATTCCGCATTGAAAGTACAAATAAACATATTTTTACGGATGGTATGTTGATAAGAAAGTATTGAAAATATCAAGTAAAGAAAATAAATAGTACGCGCGTGAAGTAACCAGTTGACTGTGAGGCGGGAGCTAGCCGAGACAAGCAAGGCCAGGAGACAAACACGTGATGTGTCGTCTAGCAGTCATGGCTGTGCTAGCTTTATCACAGGTTTTCATAAACACAGGAGTAAAATGACGCCTAACGCTCGCTTATCTTCAGCTCTCGGCCAGTGCGTGCGGTACTGCGCCGTTCAAGTCTGGGCGTGTGAAAATAATCTATTTAATACCCTCGAAACTTATTGCCGAGCCACTAAGCAAACAATGTCGAATCCCTCTTAATAATGCAAGGTTTTTTCTCAATATTTTTTTTACATTTTTACAATGGCCAAAAAGCCTAAAAGCAAGTAAAATCAGATTATCTGTCTCTCTGTGTACAATAAAAACAAGAATTACTTCTTAACATAACCTACCAAATGTCAGCTTCAAAATAAGCTCTCGTTCAATGTTCTGCAATAAATGGTTCCAGAGTTCTGAGCGCTGAAAGAGACTTGTTTTTATAAAATATTATAAATTTGTCGCTCAATAATACGAAAACCGTTTTACTTTCGATAGTATATTTTTGAAAATGCACTCCCCTCAGCACCTTGTATAAGTAGGGAAAAAATTAGTTAAAAAATGCGAGGTTTTTTACTGATCGATTTCATATGGGATACCCTGTATTAAGAATAAGTGTTTTTACTCACGAACTGAGTTATCCATTCGGACGTATTCATTATGCAGTGTATCTTATTATACTGTCTACAGCACATTAGCGTGCAATATAGACAGTGAATTTAAATTGAAAAATAATCATAATATGGATATTTAAACACATTTTTGAAAATGGTGACTGTTCATTTCGATAGAAGCTTCAGTTCTTTTGTGCATATTATCTCACTGTAGACTATTGTACCTACTGTCCGTCCAAATGATCGCAGGATCGTAGAAAGGAGGGAAATCACGTGACAGTTAATTACTTAACGGGGCTCTTTTATTTAAGTTATTTTAAAGAGTTGTATAATATTACGTAGACGTCCAATAATTCCTAACAGGAAATCTTTTCAGAAAAGAGCTAAGACAGCCCAACCACTAGTCTTTACAGAGGGGCGAGGAGAAGTGGGTGGGGGAAACTGGGATGCGACGTAAGCAAACGAACGCACAGTATCTTTCCGCAAATATGATTCAATAATGAATGCTCTTTCTTCACTGGAAAACGCGACCATATTCCTGGAACGTACTATAATTACTAACTCAATACTGTTTACTATGATCGTAGGGCGATTTTGATTGCATATGCGGCTTGCTTCTGTGTTGAACTTCATTAGTAGAAGGAGTGGGAGTGAAGTACATTAAAAAATGTCAGGTACGATAAAAATTGAAGTAAAAATAAAATGATGTCTCTGTACTACGGGGGAAACTTGCATCTTGTGCTGTAGTTGCCTTCTATTCACGATTTGAAACTTGACTTCGTAGACTGTTGAAAATGCATTTTATTGATAAAGATTGATGACGTTTCCTACCATTTAAATTGTAAATTAAGGTATATGTACACCTTTACATACAAAAAATGTTGTTTTGCATAATTTTGCTCTGTAAAATTTTTATACAATTGAGAATGGTACCAGAAAGAGAATGAAGTGAACAGATCCCTTGAAATTATGCCTAATTGTTTCTAAGAATTATTTTGTTTATAATTTTGACATACAACTTGAAACATGATAGCTCATGCAGTTTTTAAGATAGAGCCACAGTTTCTTCACTGTTTTATAGCTAAAACTATTCTTTAGTGCCTGACATATAGCTATTTTTTATTTTCATTTACATTAATTAAATATTACCATATATGTAACTTATACTAATATTTTATGTTGCATAAATCATGTAAAAGTCCATAGATAATTATTAACTATATTAATGTTATTTTACTCATTGTCAGGCACTAGAGGACATTTCAAGCTTCAAAATGGCATCAATATCTTCTTGGTGTTTGGCTGAGATATGATGTTTAAAAGAATTAAATATTCTAAAATTACTATTTGCAGGAAATGAGCCACAAACTTTCAGAGCCTAGAAGACTCCATCATCATATGTCACCCCTTAAGCAGCTTCATGTCGGTCCAGTTTCAGCTTCTTTCTGCCACTCAAATACCTCCTCCTTGTTTTAACTTCAAGTGTTGAATGTTTCTTTTTCTTTTTTTTTTTTTTAATTTTTGTCCTTATTTTCCATTGATGCAACAAATCCTGCGATGGTGTTTGTCCCAAGGTTTATGCCCATCCTCCTCAGAATTGTAATTTCTACTTTTGGACTCTTATTAAAATGACGTACAACATCATTGACACACAAATTTACAGTTTTATGACTAACAGTAAAGGATTATAAATTACTTCGTTATGTAAAAACGTGTTTTCAATCTAATGATCATGCCCTGATATCTGTGCATCTATTTTGGGACTAGACAGAAATTTATTTTACAAGCAATGCTGGACGAGGGGATTGACTGCTACGAGGATCACTCCAAAAGTAATCCACAATATTTATTTAAAAAAATACATTTTTATTCTTCAGCTTTGCGATTTTTATAGAATGTAGATACATCCTTCAGAAGCAATACGTCACTTTTCCACATAATCCCCGCACATTTCAAATGACCTCCATAAATTGTAAAAGTTTAGAATAAAAAATAAATTTAAAAAATGCTGTGCATTGTCTTTGGAGTGATCTTCGTAGACGTGACCGTGGCTGATGACGCAGAATTTTGGAAAATGGGACTTATCTGGAAAACCATACGGCATAAATCGAAAATTGTTATATCAAATTAAAGGGGAGAAAATTCTCTATTAAAAGAGTTATATTTTGAAAATTCTAATTTTTCATCATTTTTTGCGTTTTGTGGGTGTACATATACCTTAAATATTACTGAAGCAGTAACAGAAAGCTCGAGCTAAAAGAACATTTTTATTCCACGAGATTTCGTAAACCATCCGGGTCTCGAAACAAGAGCCCCTTGGCTATAAAGGAGGAATGCGCCACGAAGCCGGTGGAGCTCCATTGTAATGATATCCTTTCTGTTGGGCTACTCCCCTGGGCGTTTCTACTGATTCCCCTACGATGTACCGCTGCAACATTTTTAAAGGAGCCTTTTTGATGTCGTAAAAAACTGATGAAACCCCACGCTGATATGAACACTCAGCCCGCGTTAGAATTAAAGACGGTGGAATGAGTATCAGTTCGAGACAACGAGACAATGACAGAAACGAGATCAGGTTTCCATACTGATACAACATCGCATCGAAAGAGGTTCGAGATACCATGAAAATGACTATCGATTAAACAAACTGGCTGGGTGATATCATTATTTTAAAGGCAAGAGTGTCCCAAAATAGACACGGAGTTTATATGAAATATTTAGCGCAAGTAACGAAATCTACTTTAAAGAAGGCAATAGCTGGATCATTTACAAGGAGCGATCGAAAAAAACATGGGTACACATAATGGCTCGGTTAGAGAAGCTAACGTACTATGGTAGGAACGATCACGATTTTAAATCAAATGTAGGAAACAAAGGACGGATGGAAGTAAATTCTTATTTTTAAATCGAACTATAAATGATAATATTAAAATAGAGTTAAGGGAGGTGGGATATGATGGTAGGGACTGGATTAATTTTTCTCAGGATAGGAACCGATGGAGGGCTTATGTGAGGTTTCTTTAAAGAGCCATTTGTAAGTACAGTGAAACCTCTCATTTACGGACATCGAATGGACGTAACAATCTGTCCGCATCTGGGAGGTGTCCTTTATTGGGAGGGAGGCTATCCAATCTAACAGTAAATTTATAATATGCATTTTGTATCCCTTCACGCTTTAAATGAAATGTATTACTGTATCATCATCATGTAGACGGTAATTATACACAGTATTTAAAGGGTGTAAATGATATGTTGTTATTGAAGTGTTGTATCAGTGAAGTGTGTTGTATCAATGAAGAAGTATGTCGTGTCAGTGAAGTGTGCTGTGTAAGTGAAACGTGTTCCTGTCAGTGAAGCTTTATAGTTTATAGTGGCAGAGCATAGTATTTGAACAGTGAAATGTTTTTGAAGTGTTAGTGAAATCAGGATAGAATCAGTGAAATGTGTCGTAGTTCCAGTGCAGTGAGTGAGTTGACAGTGAAATGAGTGTAATGTTGAAAGGTACTTGTGCAGATATGAACATATACTCGTGGGTTTTAGTTCGATCTTAGTTTTAAGATACAAATTAGAATATTTCAAATGTTACTTTAATGATCGTTTCATTTAATTTAGTATATTCCTGTTGTTGTTGTTGTTATTATTATTATTATTATTATTATTATTATTATTATTATTATTATTATTAGTAGTAGTATTAATTATTAGTATTATCATTAATTGTATTTTTAATTAATAAGTTTATTATTGTTTTGAGTGTAATTAGTTACCACTGCCACCGGGTATATACCCATTGCAGTGTGAATAAATACATACATACATATCCGTCACGTATTAGACCCTACAGGATCTGTTACGGTCTCATGCCAGCGCTTTCGTGGTCTTCCCAATTTCCTCTTTCCTCTTGGTACATAAGTAAGAATCTGTTTAGGCCATCTAGTGCGATCCATCCTTTCGACATGTTTTTTCCACTGAAGTCGATATTGTTGAACAAAATTAACTATAGGATCCATTTTGAGTTCCTGCAATATGTCCACATTTTTACGGTGTTCCAGCAAAGAGCAAATGTTTGTCTCATGAACCTCATTTCAGCAGTCGCCAGCCTTTGCTCATCAGATTTTCTGATTGTCCATGCCTCGCTACCGTAAGTGAGGACCGGTCGACCTAGTGTTTTATATACCTTTAGCCTTGTATGTTTCTGAACATTGGGAGGATTTGAAGACGGCGTTAATGACGCCGGTGATTTTTATAAATTTAGATATTTTGTTCGACATATCTTCATCAGTGATGTAAGAGAGGTTATAACCTAAATAGTTAAATGAATTAACACGTTCAATTAAAGTATTATTTATCATGATCTTACTTGGAATTGGGTTCTTCCCGAAAATGCCATGACTTTTGTTTTCTCTTTTGAGATTTCCATATTGAAATCAGAGGTGGTTATTTGCAAATTATAAATGGCTCTTTGTAAAGCATCCTCTGTTTTAGCGATAACAACCTGATCGTCGGCAAACATTAGTGTATCGAGAACTGTGTTTCGATTAATTCGAATTCCAGCATGATGACTTTGCCTCCAAATGTATAAAATATGGTTCATATAATAATAAACAACAGACGGGAAAGACCGCACCCTTGTCTAACACCTTGGTTGATGGAAGTCCAGCTAGTAGTTCCGCGTTCAGTTCTTATGGCAATTTCATTTTGTTGATATAAATTATAAATGGAGAGAATGATTTGGTTTGGCACATTATCATAGCGTATTACTGTACTTTAATTCTAAATGCAGTCTACTGTAGTACAGTAAATTCCTTGCAACTTTGAACTACAGTAGATAAGACCGAAGAGGAAAATACAGTACTGTGCCATGCAATTTTATTCTAGGTCTACAGTTACGCAGTGCTGCAATTTACAGTTTTCAACTTAACCTTTACGTTCAGGTACCATGTCTCTGGAAACAGTACAACTGACTGAAGTGAAGAGAATAATCCTACTAACTGTATTATGTGTCGAATACAATTTCACGATCGCGGAAACCTTGGACACATCAGACAGGTTAAATTTTATGACTTTGTTTAGCCACCCGCTTCCAGCTAACAAGGTGAAGCTGGCTGTTAGTGGTAGCCTACGAGACCCTTATTGTCTTCTTTCATGTTAAGGAATTTATGTACAGTTCTCAAAACTAAATTTTTGTAACACATTAGGTCTTGAAATCCTAGTTCTGTCCGCAGTCAGGAGGTAAAGCAAGCTTTAGGACTGTGAAACAGCTGTCCGTGTCCGTGTCTGAGAGAGTCCGTAAATGAGAGTTAAATTTATCATTATTTCGATATTATTTCAGTTGGGACATAAAAATCTGTCCGTATATAAGGAGTGTCCGTATCTTGGAGCTGTCCGTAAGGAGAGGTTTCACTGTACCTGTAAGTAAATGATGAAGATGATGAAGATGATGTTTCTGATGAAGACTTTGCAGTGATTATGGTGACGATGATTATGACGTCGATGACAGTTTGAAACATTAGTCTATAATATGAAGACAATGTAAACCGGATTTAGGGAAATGAGGATGTTGATAAATTATTAATTATATTATATTTATGAATACGAATACTACGTTGATGATATGTGGGAACGATGACAGCGATGATAAAAATAAAGACGATCACGGCGACAATGATGTCAATGAAAAATATGGTAAAATGGGATTGTTACCAGCATTGGATTTCCTTTGTTGTTGCATAAGAATCTAGATCAGGTCCAGCTAGATCTGTTTGTCGTGATACAAATGTCTCATTTTTCCCCAATATGCAGACAGAAGACTGGAGAGCTGAGAAAACGCAAAGCTGGGAGCCAGATTCCAACCAAATGAACGCGGTGATCAGGGACTAAGCAAGGTGTCAGAAACGAATGCATACTCCCCCGCTATACATTGTATCCCAATCCTTGTTAGAGATATTTTGTAACACAAAGCACCCTACAGTCCTCTGTATGTAGGTACGTATATCCATTGTTAACCACCGGCATTCTATTGAAGTAGTGGAAGGGGAATCAATGCTTCATGTGTGTGTGTGTCTACGTGGGGAGACTGAACGAAACTGTTGGATTTATTTTTTTCTTTTAAATGATACAGACTTAAACAATGCTGTTTTCAAAGTTCACGACAACACTATAATACTAATTGTGTTTCTAAAAAAAATTATTCCAGGATAGGAATAATAATAATAATAATAATAATAATAATAATAATAATAATAATAATATCCTTCGAAGAGGTGGAAAATTCAAATATCTTGGAGCAAAAGTAACAAATATAAATGACACTCGGGAGGAAATTAAACGCAGAATAAATATGGGAAATGCCTGTTATTATTCGGTTGAGAAGCTTTTATCATCCAGTCTGCTGTCCAAAAACCTGAAAGTTAGAATTTATAAAACAGTTATATTACCGGTTGTTCTGTATGGTTGTGAAACTTGGACTCTCACTCTGAGAGAGGAACACAGGTTAAGGGTGCTTAGAAAATATCTGGGACTAAGGGGATGAAGTTACAGGAGAATGGAGAAAGTTACACAACGCAGAACTGCACGCATTGTATTCTTCACCTGACATAATTAGGAACATTAAATCCAGACGTTTGAGATGGGCAGGGCATTTAGCACGTATGGGCGAATCCAGAAATGCATATAGAGTGTTAGTTGGGAGACCGGAGGGAAAAAGACCTTTAGGGAGGCCGAGACGTAGATGGGAGGATAATATTAAAATGGATTTGAGGGAGGTGGAATATGATGATAGAGACTGGATTAATCTTGCTCAGGATAGGGACCGATGGCGGGCTTATGTGAGGGCGGCAATGAACCTTCGGGTTCCTTAAAAGCCATTTGTAAGTAAGTAATAATAATAATAATAATAATTATCATAATAATAATAACAATAATAATAATTCTTTATTTATACTGGCAGAGTTAAGGCATAGGGCCTTCTCTTCACTCTACTAGGCCACAAAGTATAAGAGCAGTTAAAATTTAACAAAAAGTTAAAGAACAGAATACTAACATATTACAAAAAAAATAATAATAGCATAATAAAATCGACACTAAACAGCATGAAAATAATACCATAATAGAAAAAAGAAAGTAAAATACATTGGAATATAATAAAAACAACTCATTTAGTACAAATGGTTAATATGGAAAAAGGTAGAATATAATAAAATGGAATGTAATACAATAATAATGAAAGTTATTACTACTTGCTTTAGTAATCTGAACTCATTATTTGTTTCTATGCCAAACTCAAGTGCACGTTGTTTTCACATTATTTTTATTAAAACATGTAGTAATATACAAATAAATTTAAAAATTGTTAATGCTAATGAAATTAATTCAATTAAATTAAGAGATGAAAAATGATACGAATAACGCAGCGTAAAAACTGAGGACTTAAATTTATTTCGATGTGGGCTCATAAATTTGGACTGAGGCTAAATCCAGAGAAATCGCAGGCAATAACAATAGAACATAACAGGGTAATCAATTCTCTAGATCAGGTCTCGACGCTATTAACTCAATTGAGTCATTACAGAGCACCCCTTAACTCTCCACTCCCACTTTCCAGGCTGAGACTTATGTTTTGTAGTAGAGCACAGGAAGGTCAGTAACGGATTGTATCAGGCTTTTACGAACTGTCGGCTCTCGCTGATCGTCTAAAATCCACCACTGATGCACAGAGCCTTATTCTCTGTTTGTTTATAAGCAAAAAAGATATGGGCTGGGGTTTCTGCGACCTTTTCACTTCCCTCTTTATGCTGAGGGATGCTGTAGATAGTAATAATTTACCATCCATAATACTTAAAGTAAAAAACATAGAGTACTGTGACTTTGTAAGAAATCTAGACAAAACGAACTAAAATGCAAATTGCCTTAACTCTGCCAGGTTAAATAAACCAGTATTATTATTATTATTATTATTATTATTATTATTATTATTATTATTATTATTATTATTTTCCACTATTCCATTATCTTAGGCACTTACAAAATCTCTACCGTTTATCCAAAAATTGAATCTTATTCAAACACTTGTGAATGGTCCATTTCGATTACTGTTATTCTTTGTTAACCAATCTAAATACCAACTTGTTCATAATGCGTGTATACGATTTGTCAGCAATACTAGAAACTTTGACCATATAACATCGTCTCACAATCTCTTCTCGTGGGTTCGTCTGAGAGAAAGAAGAATTATACATTCCCTGTCACTGCTATTCAAAGTTATACTTACTCACTTACAAATGACTTTTAAGGAACCCGGAGGTTCATTGCCGCCCTCACATTAGCCCCGCCATCGGTTCCTATCCTGAGCAAGATAATATTATCCTCCCATCTACGCCTTGGCCACCCAAAGGGCTTTTCCTCTCAGGTCGTATGTTGGGCTTCGCAACAAACTTTTTTTTACGGCGATGGGTTGTCAACCCTTCGCCCAACCCCCCAAGCTGGAGGACCACCTCTTCTCGGCTGGCCGCGGCTGCTTATTCAATATATTCGCAGCTATCTTCCATATCTCATAAATTAAGTTATTACTTTATCTGATAGGTTTGTCTAAATTTAAATAATCATGTACTAGTCGTTAAAACTTAAAATATTGCTGGAGAACCTTTTAAGTGTAGTGTAAATATTCGTAATTTAAATATGTATTGTATTGATTAAGGCTGGTTGAGTGGAAGAGGAGGCGTTATGGCCTTAACTCTGCAAGCGAAAATAAAACATTCTCTATCTGGAGACCGTCTCCAAATTATCTGGCGGCACGGTTTCGGTGCCTCACAACTCCTCGTAATCTGCGTCAATCTCTTCTTTCAGTTCCTCGTCACAAGACTTTTTTATACTCATCTTCCTTCACCTCCCTTTGAAATGTAAAATGGCACCCTAAGTTAGTATGATAATAATCCGTGACGTCCACACCTGTGGAGTAACAATCAGCGCGTCTGGCCTCAAAACCAGGTGGCCCGGGTTCGATTCCCGGTTGGGGCAAATTACTTGATTGAGGTTTTTTCCGGCGCTTTCCCTCAACCCAATACGAGCAAATGCTGGGTACTTTCGGTGTTGGACCTCGGACTTATTTCACCGGCATTATCACCTTCATTTCATTCAGATGCTAAATAACCTGAGATGTTGATACAGCGTCGTAAAATAACCCAATTAAAAAAATAAAATAATCCGTGACCCTACACCTTTTTTAGAGCCCAGATCGACCATCCGACTGCTGGCCTCACCCTTACATGCCGAAGCAGAGGTGGACGATCATCCAACTAGACTGGAAGTATGGTGTGGTTAGTACGATGATCCCCACAGGCGTTATACTGGTTTTTGTAACAGGATGTCGCTACCTATCGTAGCTCCCCAAGTGCATCACGGTACTGGTTGGAACCGGTCCCAGACACTGACCGAAATTTAATGAGAATATTTCTTCCCTCACGTGGACTTGAACCAGCGCCCATGCGTAACATGAGTACCTTAAACCACGACGCTACGACATGGGACGCACGACTATATTATTATGATATATAAATTTGAAAGAGTATTCAGTTGTTTATAAATCGCATTCATTTGTTTTCACGTCTTTTGTTTTTCATCGTTGCCTGGCATAAATTTTTTCGGTTTGGGCGTGACGCTGCAAAACTAAGGTCGCGGGTTCGACTCTCTTGATGCAATTCTTTCGACCGCAGTATGACCCCTTAGGTTTTACTCAAACTCTAACTTAAATGGGTGCCAGGTTCATTTCCTTCGGGGGATACGTAGGACTGACATCCCTACTGCCATTAATGCCGATCAAACTTTAGTGTCTTATGGGCATGTATGTTATAAAATGTAATTTAAGTATGTCATTTGAAATATTTGAAGCTAGTTATATTACGTTCGTAACAGTGAATTTTCCCTGCATCTTCTAAATAAGTTTCATTCTTCCGTGATTGTAAAATTATTATGAAGCTCATGAATAGACCTACTGAAGGCTGTTGGTAGCATTTATGTTTAACAAAGAATTTGGGAGGACTGTACTCTTCTGTTCGTATATTGGGCAAAGTGCATTTATTACTACAAGAAATGCCTCGTTCTTTTTAACACTTACAGACAGAGAAACTGAAAATATGAAGTTTGGCAACCTTCTGTTTGGAGCGTTTCCATGACAATTGTCATTATTCCTACTCCCATTTCTTTTCCCACATCTTCTATATCTCTAGTGTCTTAATTTTATTCTTTTTTTATCCGGATTGTAGTTTATATTCCATGTAGCTTTCGAGGCAAGACTTCTACTAAGCACATGTAATTAATTATTAACTTACAAGTACAGTAGGTATTAGTTAGAATATAACATTTCATCATCAAAATAAAATGATATATTTAGCTATATGTGCATGTCTACTTTCTCCATACGAAAATTGAATTACTAAGAGCAAATATAAACAGAATTAAAAATAGCATACACTGACAAAATTAAACAGCTAGTTTCTTGTTATAGTACAAGTATTAGTCTAGTAATTTTTTTGAGTATTAGTAATTAGTAATTTATTTATTAATAGTTCACAAGAAAATATTACGTACACAAAATAATTATAACTAATTTATACATCATTCAAAATTAAAAAAAGAATACAATTTAATAAAGAATTTTCTATCATATATCTACTTAATTTATATTGGCTTAACCTGCACTTGTACACCCACACCTGTGGAGTAACGGTTATCGCATCTGGCCGCGAAACCAGGTGGCCCGGGTTCGATTCCTGGTCGAGGAAAGTTACCTGGTTGAGGTTTTTCTCGGGTTTTCCCTCAACCTAATATGAGCAGATGCTAGGTAACTATCGGTGCTGGACCCCAGACTCATTTCATCGGCATTATCATCTTCACCTTTCACCTCATTCAGACACTAAATAACCTAAGTTGTTGATAAAGCGTCGTAAAATAACGTACTAAAAATTAACCTGCACTTACGTCTAGTTTCAGTGCAAGTTTCAACCAATCGCGTTTATTTTAAACCTTAAAGTTATTTCCTTGCACAATTTTAAATTATTTTTTAACGCTACAATAAACAAGTGTAGGGTAAAGTTGCCTAATTCCGTGATACCCTAATTCCGTGATATGCTTTTGTCACTTAATGTCACGGGAGGGGTATCTTGCTTGTTGTTCGCCGATGTTTCAAAAGTAGGAAAATATGAACTTTTTGTAGAAAGATGTCTGGCGCTATGGTCGAACGGCAAAACTTTGATTGAAATTCAGTTTTTTCTGTGAAAAAGTATCACGGGATTAGGGGTATCACGGAAATAAGCAACTTTACCCACTATATAAATCGTCAAGGACAAGTATAAATTACCCATTCTGAGAATTGCATCTAGACTCCTTGCTTTCCCAATATTCCACATGGAACAATTTTGAAATATACTATTTTATTTGTATTTTACTTTAATTTAATTCTAATATCATATTTTCAGGTTTAAGATCATTTCATAGGTCATTTTTCTGTGATTTTTAGGTCAATTTCAGAGCCATAGTTATTATGCTAGGGAAGAAAAAGTTATCCCTATGCCATGGAGTTTTCTTCGGTAATAAATTTACCTATTTAGAATGTTTTATCATATCAAAAGTAATGAAAAAGTTTATGACTAAGAAATTACAACATTTTAACATAAATGTCGTAATTATTGGAAACATTGCAGTGAAACCAAAGTGTTGTTCAGTGTTGAAAATATATAAATGCTTTGAAGTTTGAGTTATGTTACGAGGAAGGCAAGCTTGAGTCCTCTGAAAGAGACGCAGATATCGATTAAAGTCTGTAGGAATCAGGTTTCTCCGAATAATGACCGGATGAACGTTAATTGGATCATAAAAGAAAATAACATATTGGCTGAACTAAAAACTATATCAGTAGAAGACTATCAATGTTCAGAACTAATTGGATACGACATGTGACTAGGATAAAGGACTCCCTCTATTACATACTTTATTTAGTACATAACTATGTTATACATAAATATAGACCCTAGTAACGATCAAAAGAAAACAGTATTGTTTACAGGCTGTTAAGTGATCTATAGGCTATAGGTAAAGTAGCCAGACGTCCAGAAAAAAATGGGGACAGTCCCGAATTTTTAACTTAAAAGTGTCTGGCCTGAAACAGAAGAATAATTGCCAAAATTCCTATTTTGAAAAATAAGGAAAAAATGAAGATCTAAAAGGGAAATACAGCTATTTCATATTTTCATGAAATGAAGAGTAGGCCTACTTGTATTCTAGTTAATTTTTTGTTCTGTACGTTTTTATTAACATCAATTTTAGGGCAAAATAACCACTCGATTTAGGCTAATTACTAGTTATATGTATATTAATTTCAGGGGATTATTCTTTGAGATATTTCAAACAAAAAAGTTTAATACAATTTTGCTCGTGTTTTCTTCCTTTCCGAGATAAAAATTGTTTTATATGAAACATTTCATAGCGTGTTTTGGGAATGCCATTGATTTAATTCTCAATATTCTCAGTCAATTTAAGAGAGCAATGTATTATGATAATAAATGATTGAATGAATTTTAGTTTTGTCCTTTAAATGTGTAGAAATTTCATCCGAAAAAAATATAGCATTCTAAAATTTCTTTTCACGACATGGTCAACGAAAATACAATAAAATACGATAACTAAAAAATAAATAAAATTAACAGTAACATGAATTTAAAATACGCAACACATCCTAGCTCTAAAAATAATTTAAAATGTAAAATGGTGTAGGTTTTAAAATTTAAAAAAGTAACGTAGGAAGATTCGGTTACAGAGACATAATTACTGAGATTCTTTTCAATATTCAATATAAATGCAATAGTACATTATGCAACGAGCCTATAATGGTAGTAATTAAGACGCTCGTTTGAAAATTACCATTATAGGCAAGTTTCATACGACTTTTATGCTCGACCATATTTCTATCTTGAAATTATTCATCAATAGTCATGTTATTTTTATGTGAGTGAGTGCAATAGCCTACCTCATGAATTGGGAGATGTGCGCAGACGCGAAAGTATTGATTTTTTTCCGGGAAACGAATGTCGACGACCTTGATATATTCTAGAGAGTAAGATGAACATTAGTCTTGATATAACCTTGAAATTGAATTCGACATTGAAAAACGAGATGACAAATTGAATTTATTTGAATATTATTTACAATTAACGCTAATTATTATAGTAACAGAACATAACCTTCTGCGACAGTATTGGATTTCCAGCCTCCGTGACGTTTCCCTCGTCTTTCGATTGCATATCCGAGAATAATCGAAAACCTGAACTGTAATGAGTAGGTGTACTTTAATGACATGCATTAAAAGACTGCTACCGGGTGTATGATTACTACATTTCGGTATGGTCGAGCATAAAAATATTTAAGAAGGTTAAAATATCTTCCTTTTCAAACAGTGGTTTGCACGCAGAGCCAACAATAATACGAATTGCCTTGTTTTGTAAGAACTTTTTCAATTGCTGTCACCATTATCTCAAATTGCAATATCATAAGTTAAAATGCTATCAAATAATGCAAAATAAGCATTTTTTTTTAATATCATGTTTCGACACTAAGGGTTCTAGGGATCTAAGGTAAAGGTTGGTAATATTGTGATCCGAGTAATATTGTGATAGTTGTTTTTGAGAATCTATTACAATTTTACTGAGCGAGAGAAAGACCGGTTTTCTGCAGAAACTTGTCCACGAACATTCCCTTAATACGTTGACGCAAAAAACCGATCTTCCTCTCGCTTAGTAAAATCGTAATACATTCTCAAAAAGAACTATCATAATATTACTCATATCACAATTTACCAACCTTTACCATATAGCTAGCCTACAATAAATCATATCAATTGATTTGTGTGGTTCCCGAATTAGTTTAGAGTTCACAATAATCCCTAATAATTTTGCGCGAGATCGTGCGTATTTGCTTGCTTTCCGCACAAAATCAATAAGCGGTAAGTGTGAAATACCACATTCAGTATTCCCAACGTAACACACATAACAATTTCCTCTCTTCTTACCGCTTAAGCGCGACATTCATTTTACTGCTTTAGGCTTTTAACATATTATTTTTAGAGACGTTTAACATAGTAATAATTATAAATTGAAAATTACCACTGCAATTTCACCTAAATTGCACTGTTAATTATTGTTTTCAAATATTTGCAAAAATTAAGTAAAGTCTATTACTCCACGAAACTTATTGCATTCCTGATACAAGTAACATTAAGCAAGCCGTGAAAAATCAACAAGATTCCAGATGCCGATGTCATTACTGCAATATGTTATATAAATAATATTGTTAAAATATTAAAATGAAAAATAAATCGTTACATAACCTTACCGTTTCTTTTAAGTTCGCATTTATAGACTGGGAAAAAAAGACAGACGTATACCACGGCCTGCTGGAGTATAGTAAACACAGAAAACATTTTAAAGCAACAATGTTGAAGATAGATATTTTTGTTTTGTAAATTTGCCGTCATTGAACAGAAACCGAGATGGAGATTTCATTGCAAGTAATTAGAAATTCGTCTTTCAGGTATGTAATAAACGATCTTCGTATAAAATAATGTACGATACACGAGCGGTATGTTTGTTTTCATGTTCTAAATAAAAAAGCATAACTACGTTTCGCTTTTTCAATCTTTTCCTCGAACATGAAAACATCAACATACCGCTCTTGTAACGCATATTACTATTACATGAGACTGAACTATATCATATTACAAACATCACTATTTACCCTATTAAGCTTGTTCCATTTCCATGGTGATTTGATATTTCCATCTTGTCACAGGCGAAAGAAATCCAGCTAAGCTTGTCCAGGAGGTTTGCGTGTATGCAAGGTTGTATACAACAAGGGGGGCGTCTCCATACTTGTGTTTCACTACTTCATACCTCATAATCACAAGTGGCTGTCCCATAAATCTACGATTATGTACAGTACTAGTAACACACACGTTGTATAGCCTACATGTTTTACTATCAGTAAATACAGGGTGTTACTTTTAAGCGTCACTATCGTCCTTGGAGATTTAGGCTTTCTTTGCTACCCGTTGGGTCAGAGGTTCGCGAGTTCAAAGCAGGTCGACGGCCATAGATTTTAAGGGGTAATAATTACTTAAAATGGATTTCTTCAGAAATAAATTAAAGTTGAAAGTTATGCAATAGGTTGAAGACAAATAAAATAAGCCTATCAGTCAGTACCAGGATTACAGCCAAAATTTGCCTCATATCTCGCTTGCTCTGACTTAGTGACTTAAGGGACATGAATTTTTACAAAAAATGACCAAAATATAATTTTTCAGTTTTTCTGTGGGAAAATATTCATTGGAAACTTAGAAAATTGATAGTAACTGTTTTTTTTTACCCCTACGTCTTCTTTGAGGTCCAGGAGTGATTTTTATATAAATCTGCTTGCATCTATTTTCACAAATTTGCCTTTTTCTCGAAACATTTTAGATGTTGAAAACTCTCCATGCGCATGCAGTTGTCACGAAACTCAATGAAAATATTCGTACGTATCAATGCTTATATTATCTGAGATCTAACATTGAGGGCTTATAAGTATTTCGAAAATTGAGAGCTAGAAAACTTTTTATGTAAATAAAAAATATGAATAAACAAATACCTGATTTTCAAAAATGTATTCTGGCCAAACTAAACTAGATATCATAAATTTATCAACGTTAAAATATTTTTCGTCAATCTGGGTCCGTACGAAAATATATGAACTTCCTGTATTTGAATGTAATGCGCATAGAACATTTTGATTACATCACTAATTTCCATAATTAAAATAAAATTAACTTCGAAACTAATAGTTAGATTCAGCTCAAAATTTGCACACACCTTATTATTAATGTATCTAACAAACAGTTAAAGTCCTATAATTGACGTTCTGGTTGATATGTATATCTATTATCAGGCAGTACGATATGTGTCAGAGAAATAACAATTGTTTGTATACATCTGAAGTCTGATTAGTGTAATATGTAGCTAGTCGGCGATGTATGCAATGGAGGGGAAAAGGAACTGGCCAACCTACCCCACTATCTCCTGACTTGGTTGCCTCATAAGTGGTGCTTTGTTTGGTATAACTTCTGACGTTCAGATCTGTCTTCGGACATTTGACTAAATAAACAAACATAAAAAAATGAAGTAAATCGAATTAAAACTATAAAAATTTCAAAACTGAATCCTAGTTCCTCTAAGACTGTGTGGGTTTCTCCATACTTCGCCTGTAATCCGTCCAAGTGTTATACTTGCCTTTGGTTGGAGACATTTATCTACATAGGTTGGATAAAAAGTAATGGCAACACTGCAGTCACGTGACGATGGTGCGTTCGAGAGTTGCCAGCTGTATGGACATGAACAAGGACTGTTAGATGAGTTAGTGCAGCCAGCGGCGACAGTACTCTGCCAATCTACTACAGTGTGTAGAACGTTGACTTTCATAGGGATAGTGCGAGCTCCCTAAGACCACGTTTTCAAAACTAGAGCAACGTTCTTGGATCAAAATTGAAGTGACACGAGGTCGTAGTGCACAAGAATGTTTTCAGGGACTGCATGAAGCCGATGCAGCGTTGCCATATCGCACAGTGGCACGATGGGTTAAAGCGTTCCGGGAAGGCAGGGATGTGAAAGTGATGTTCATTGTGGCGTATGACATTGATGGGGTAATACTGCACCACACTGTACCTCCAAGTCAGACGGTAAACGCGGACTACTACTGCAGGTTCCTGCAGCACCACCTTCGTCCAGCCCTCAGGAGAAAACAACGACACTTGGTGGTACAGAACCCCATCATTCTTCATGATAATGCAAGGCGTCACACCGCTGCTGCTGTCAAGGACCTCTTGCGCCGCTGGCAATGGGAGGTTCTGGAACATCCTCCGTACTCACCCGATATGAGTCCATGCGATTACGATCTCTTCGCCAAAGTGAAAGAACCACTGCGAGGGACCCGGTACAATACCAGAGATGAACTTATCCGTGCTATAGGGCGGTCAATACGGAACATCAACAAAGATGGACGCGCTGATGGTGTACGACGCCTTCCAAACATTTGGCAAAAGGTGATAAATAAGGGGGGCGACTATATTTAAGATACGTAAATGTTGTACCCTTGTGAATAAAGCCATGTCAGAAATATCGAACTGTTGCCATTACTTTTTATCCAACCCATGTATTTAGTAGGTCTATTTAGTATTTACTGCTACATAAAGTATAAAATAAATCATCATCATCATCCTTCACGAATTAGGCCTCTGTAGACCTGTTTCGGCCCCATCTAGCAGTCTTCTTAAAGGTCTTCCTGGTCGACGATGTCCTCTAGGTTTATACTGCATCATAATTTTTGGGATTCTTGAATTTCCATTCTTCTTACATGATCTAGCCAAATGAATTTGTATCTGCTGATTTTTTCTTCTACTGACTCTACTTCTAATTGTTCTAAAATTTCTTCATTCCTTTTTCGGTCTAAAAGAGTATATCCTGCTGTCCTCCTGAAAAATTTCATTTCCGTTGCTTTGATTCTGTTCATGTCTTTTTTCTTTAATGTCCAAATCTCGCTTCCGTATAAAAGGGAGGTAATGCTAGTGTATTATATATTTTTATTCTTGTAGATTTTTGTACTAATTTAGCTTTTAATGTATTGTTTATTATTCCTAGAATTTGTGTAAATTTGGTAATATGTCATCTTTTTCATTTTGATAAGATATTTCACAACCCAGACAATTGAAATTTTGCACTTGTTCGAGGCATTGGTTATTGTGTATTATCTTACTTCTGACTGGGTCTTGTCCTAAAAATGCCATTACTTTTGATTTTTGTGCTGAAATTTCCATCCCAAAATCTTTTAATATTTTATTTAATGTATACAATCCTCTTTGTAAATTATCCTCTGAATTGGAAATTACGACTTGATCATCGGCATAGAGTAAGATATTTAATGTTAGAGCACTGGTTATTTTTATTCCTGATGTGTAGATTTGGTTCCATTTTAAAATAATTTCATTTATATAGATATTAAATAAAGTTGGTGATAGTGAACAACCTTGTCGAACTCCATTATTAACTAATTTTCTTTCGGATATACAGTTATTTATTTTGACACTTATTTTGCTGTCTGTGTAGATTTCTATTATATTTTGTAATAGCAAATTTGGAATATTTTTATCTTGTAATATGTCGAATAAACGGTCTCTTCGGACTTTATCAAAAGCTTTCACAAAATCAATAAAAGCTATATGGGTTTCTATATATTATTTACGTATTTACATAAACATGTAATGTAAGTAGTGGATTTAATGAGATTTGTCACGTATTTAGATAAATCATAACAGATGGCGCGACTCTGCAACCTTTAGGCCTACATGACTTTGGATATAATAGGACAGAACACCCTGTATGTAGAAGCAAAGCACTATTAACTAAACACTCGTTATTGCCCTAATTACGCTGACTACATGCTTACTTATTCATTGTACTACATTAATGCACAGACCGCTTACTTCAATTGTTTGAACGTCGATAAATTAATTAATTGTGCCGTCACTTGTAGCCATTAACTAATAACAAACGTATATGCTAATAGTAAACAAGAATTGGTCATTTTTTGTGTCGCAGGATATGCATAGACTATTCAAACTTTACAAGAACTTTCACTTGTAACATAACGTATTATCCCATACTTGTATGGAACAGGAATCCAGAATATTAACATAGAAGATCCAGGTTAATAATTTCTGAATGGTCTGCAAAACCTTAGTCGAATTGATCCAGTTCTAAAGAGCTGGTAATTTCTTTCAATCTTCTTTTGTTTTGCACTTTCCTGCGTCGTCTAGGCGACACATCAGAAGCTTGCAAGTTAATCTTGCTGGCGTTACTAAAATTGTCGTAACTGTATAAATATTTCCTAATATTATCAGAGAACTATACACTTATTTGGTTAAGTAAACATTTTATGTCAATAGAAGATGTTACGAGATTTTTATTTGCCTTTTATGACCCTCACTGTACTTACTTACTTACTTACTTACAAATGGCTTTTAAGGAACCCGAAGGTTCATTGCCGCCCTCACATAAGCCCGCCAGCGGTCTCTATCCTGTGCAAGATCAATCCAGTCTCTATCATCATACCCCACCTCCCTCAAATCCATTTTAATATTATCCTCCCATCTGCGTCTCGGCCTCCCTAAAGGTCTTTTTCCTCCGGTCTCCCAACTAACACTCTATATGCACTTCTGGATTCGCCCATACGTGCTACATGCCCTGCCCATCTCAAACGTCTGGGTTTAATGTTCCTAATTATGTCAGGTGAAGAATACAATGCGTGCAGTTCTGTGTTGTGTAACTTTCTCCATTCTCCTGTAACTTCATCCCGCTTAGCCCCAAATATTTTCCTAAGCACCTTATTCTCAAACACCCTGAACCTATGTTCCTCTCTCAGAGTGAGAGTCCAAGTTTCACAACCATACAGAAGAACCGGTAATATAACTGTTTTATAAATTCTAACTTTCAGATTTTTGGGCAGCAGACTAGATGATAAGAGCTTCTCAACCGAATAATAACACGCATTTCCCATATTTATTCTGTGTTTAATTTCCTCCCGAGTGTCATTTATATTTGTTACTGTTGCTCCAAGATATTTGAATTTTTCCACCTCTTCGAAGAATAAATCTCCAATTTTTATATTTCCATTTCGTACAATATTCTGGTCACGAGACATAATCATATACTTTGTCTTTTCGGGATTTACTTCCAAACCGATCGCTCTACTTGCTTCAAGTAAAATTTCCGTGTTTTCCCTAATCGTTTGTGTATTTTCTCCTAACATATTCACGTCATCCGCATAGACAAGAAGCTGATGTAATCCGTTCAATTCCAAACCCTGCCTGTTATCCTGAACTTTCCTAATGGCACATTCTAGCGCGAAGTTAAAAAGTAAAGGTGATAGTGCATCTCCCTGCTTTAGCCCGCAGTGAATTGGAAAAGCTGTAGACTACTTATTTCGCTGCCAAGAAATAACAAACTACTGAAGGGAATAAGTATGACAGTGTTCCTTTTTTATAAGTTATGTTTAGCATACCATTGTTTGTTACATGAGGCGCCACAGAGTCTGTTTCAAGAAAGCTGTTTGTGAATTTGTCTAAGTTGGTCCCATCCGATAACTGAGACAGCAGATAGGGATTCCTTTCCTGTAATAAAGTCAGTACGCAACTCAAAAACGTCGGGTATTTCTATAAGTTACTCTACTAGAAACATCATCAACCAAATTTCTTGGTTTGCATATTAATAATACAATAAATTGGAAAAATCATATCAAAGAAATAACCCCCAAACTTAGCTCAGCATGCTTCGCAATTAGGTCGTTACAACAATTTCTAAACAGCAGTATCTTAAAGAAAATATATTTTGCCTATTTTCATTCCATTATGTCCTACGGAATAATATTTTGGGAAATTCTGGAGATAGTAAAAATATATTCTTATTACAAAAAGAGCCATTAGAATAATAGTTGGAGCAAAGGCTAGAGAATCATGTAGATTATTTTTTAAAAAAATTAGAGATTCTAACCTTAACAAATCAATACATATACCCTACAATAAATTTCCTCTTATGTAATAAAGAAAATTTTCCAACTAACTCAGCCATACATAGTATAAATACCCGCAGATGGAATGATTTTCATACGCCATCATCAAATTTATCATGCTTTCAAAGGGGAATACGTTACATGGCAATAGTCTTCCTGAAGACATTAAGAATCATAGCCAAAACCCTGCATTATTTAAAGTAAAACTAAAAAATTACTTAATATCTCACACTTTCTATTCTGTAGATGAATTCTTGACATTTCACAGTACTGTGTAAATATTACAATACTATTAAATGCTAAACATATTACATTGTATAAAATATTATTGTTATTAAGGTATTAATTCTGTACATATTTCATATTTGCATTTTATATGTATTGCATTTTATTGTTAAACGTAAGAATTGGATATGTTCTTTATTCTATGCTATAAAGAAAATGTAAGAATATTATGGAACGAATAAATCTATCTATCTATCTATGACAAGGTGCGAAAATCCAGACATCTAACACCACTTCGAGAACTGTATCAGTCTTGAACCATAGTTCCTTAAGTTAAGTGAGCTTAGGTTCGAATTTCAGTTACTGCTCAGCAATCGATCTAATTTCTGGCAGTGAAGGTGTTCCCTCCATCGAATGAACCTCTAATAATATAAGCTTATTACAATGTAATAGTAATATATGTTACAAGAGCGGTATGTTGACGTTTTCATGGTCGAGGAAAAGATTGAAAAAGCGAAACGTAGTTGAGCTTTTTTAATTTCCGAGAACATGAAAACAAATATACCGCTCGTGAATCGTACATTATTTTGTGCGAAGATCGTTTATTACACACCTGAAAGACGAATTTCTAATTAGTTGCAATGAAATCTCCATGTTGGTTTCTGTTTAATGACGTCAACTTCGCAAAACCAAAATATCTTTCTTCAACATTGTTCCTATAAAATGTTTTCTGTGTTTACTGTACTCCAGCAGGCCGTGATATACGTCTGTCTTTTTTCCTCCGTCTATAAATGCGAACGTAAAACAAACGGTAAGGTTATGTAATGATTTATTTTTCATTGTAATATTTTAACAATATTATTTATATAACATATTGCAGTAATACCATCGGCATCTGGAATCTTGTTGATTTTTTCACGGCTTCCTTAATGTTACTTGTATCAGAATGCAATAAGTTTCGTGGAGTAGTAGACTTTACTTAATTTTTGCAAATATTTAAAAACAATAATTAACATTGCAATTTAGGTGAAATTGCAGTGGTAAGTTTCAATTTATAATTATTACTATGTTAAACGTCTCTAAAAATAATATGTTAAAAGCCTAAAGCAGTAAAATGAATGTCGCGCTTAAGCGGTAAGAAGAGGGAAATTGTTATGTGTGTTAGGTTGGGAATACTGAATGTGGTATTTCACACTTACCGCGTATTGGTTCTGTGCGGAAAACAAGCAAATACGCACGATCTCGCACAAAATAGTATACATACAGGATGTTTCATAATTATAGGTACGAACTGCAGGAGTGAGTAGAGGACAATGCAAAAAGTCTTAATAAATATAGGTCCGGAAACCAGCTGTTTCTGAAATAGATTGGTTTTAATTGGACGGATTTACGCAATAAAAGACTAAGCGCCAAAAACCTGTTTCAAGATAAGGTATAAAAGCAGAGTACCAAAGTAAGAATCTCAGCGCTAGTTCAGCCGATGTAATAAATGTTGGTCACAATAGTAACACAGTCTACTATAAACAGTCACAAATCTTGGGGTGATTTTTTGCATTTCTCGCGATAGTTGCTAGCCGCTTGGAGAGCTGTGAATACTAGGAACAATAGACTGTGCCACTGCCATCGTGATCTAATACAGGCCGTAAGGCAGACCATGTGACTCGCTTAACCCGATCACGAAGGGCGGCGTTTCAACCATATAAATTAAATGGAATGCATAAAGAGTAACATATATTTCTCTAAAATGTAGTGTAATTGCATTAATAAAATTTAAAACAATGATTAGAGGACACTTCAGACATAATTCCTTGCGAGTTAAGGTGTAATATTATTTTGGTGTGAAAATTACGTTGTTCGTATGTGTAATACCTGCCTTTATTTCGATTAAATATTGCGAAATTCTTGTACATTCATTTATGCACGATTCAATAATTTTCAGTTGCATCGCACGAATATTTAGATATGTTGAAATTATAGGTTATGTTTACTGTACCAGTTGCCCATTTCTGTCTAATTTTAGTGGTCTCCAATGCCCTGCCACTACATATGTATGTTATGTCATATGGAAATTACAGGTTATGTTTACTATATGTAACTTATATTCCTATATTCGCAATTATACATTATAATTAAACATAATGACATGTATGACACCCGTCACATTCTATTTGTCTGTATTTTAATACTATAATTGAGTACTGAATTATTGTATTTATCTACTACCTAAGAGACGAAGTAACAAAATCGTACGTAGCCTACACTAATTTCATAGGAGTGGTATGGTAAATTTTCTGTCTACAATTAATGAAGGTAGATGTTCTAAATTAAAGTCATAATATAAATTCGTTTTTATTAAACCTCAAAATAGCTTGCATTCTAAAGTATTTGATGCGAACAGATTATGTTAACACGTAAAATTCTCTTCACATTAAAATAACACAGTTTCGTAACTATTTCTGCAACATATTACGTAACAAGAAGTAAACGGAACTTATGGATACATTACAATAAATAAAGCTTAGCAAAGATACGCAATAAAGTTATAATATAATATTTCACTGAGCTCCATACACTGAAATAGAAAACCCGAACAAACATTACGGCCTGGTCTAGATCGAAAAGGCATTGGCTGTGCCGTATTTCGCTTTGTTGTGAAAAGTCGTGTAAACTGTGAAATGTTCGTTATCGGTTGTAATAACTGTAAATGCCTAAAATACAATAATTTAAATAATAATATGGGACAAGAAGACGTTTGTGATACTATAAATATTGTAAGAAAAAGAGGTCAGAGTTATCCTTCTTCCGAAAGATCCTGGAAGGTGAGTTTCCTACTTACTTACTGGCTTTTAAGGAACCCGAGGTTCATTGCCGCCCTCACATAAGCCCGCCATTGGTCCCTATCCTGTGCAAGATTAATCCAGTCTACCATCATATCCCACCTCCCTCAAATCCATTTTAATATTTTCTTCCCATCTACGTCTCGGCCTCCCTAAAGGTCTTTTTCCTCCGGCCTCCCAACTAACACTCCATATGCATTTCTGGATTCCCCATACGTGCTACATGCCCTGCCCATCTCAAACGTCTGGATTTAATGTTCCTAATTATGTCAGGTGAAGAATACAATGCGTGCAGTTCTGTGTTGTGTAACTTTCTCCATTCTCCTGTAACTTCATCCCTCTTAGCCCCAAATATCTTCCTAAGCACCTTATTTTCAAAGACCCTTAACCTATGTTCCTGTCTCAAAGTGAGAGTCCAAGTTTCACAACCATAAAGAACAACCGGTAATATAACTGTTTTATAAATTCCAACTTTCAGATTTTTTGACAAAAGACTAGATGATAAAAGTTTCTCAACCGAATAATAACACGCATTTCCCATATTTATTCTGTGTTTAATTTCCTCCCGAGCGTCATTTATATTTGTTACTGTTGCTCCAAGATATTTGAAGTTTTCCACCCTTCGAAGGATAAATCTCCAATTTTTATATTTCCATTTCGTACAATATTCTGGTCACGAGACATAATCATATACTTTGTCTTTTCGGGATTTACTTCAAACCGATCGCTTTACTTGCTTCAAGTAAAATTTCCGTTTTTCCTAATCGTTTGTGTATTTTCTCCTAACATATTCACGTCATCCGCATAGACAAGAAGCTGATGTAACCCGTTCAATTCCAAACCCTGCCTGTTATCCTGAACTTTCCTAATGGCATATTCTAAAGCGGAGTTAAAAAGTAAAGGTGATAGTGCATCTCCTTGCTTTAGCCCGCAGTGAATTGGAAAAGCATCAGAAAGCAACTGACCTATACGGACTCTGCTGTATGTTTCACTGAGAAACAGTTTCTTGGGAATACCAAATTCAATAAGAATATCATATAATACTTCCCCTTTTAACCGAGTTATATGCCTTTTTGAAATCTATGAATAACTGATGTACTGTATCCTTATACTCCCATTTTTCTCCATATCTGTCGAATACAAAAAATCTGATCAACAGTCGATCTATTACACCTAAAACCGCACTGATGATCCCCAATAATTTCATCTACGTACGGAGTTAATCTTCTCAAAAGAATATTGGACAAAATTTTGTACGGCGTCAACAAAAGTGATATTCCTCGAAAGTTACTACAGTTGGTTTTGTCCCCCTTCTTAAAAATAGGTACAATTATGGACTCCTTCCATTGTTCTGGTACAATTTCCTTTTCCCAAATAGCAAGTACAAGTTATAAATTTCGCTATATAATGCACTTCCACCCTCTATATACCTTATGAAAATAATATATAAAAGTTATGTATTTCATATTTAAATAGTGGAAGGAAAGTGTTAATTTTTTCAAAAGAATACATTTTATCGTCTGCTGGGGAAAGGGTCTATGATGAGTCGATAGTAGCGATCCTGGTGGCTAGCAACTATCTATGGATGGATATTCCAACTGTCTATGTTTGCATATTTAGTAAGTATTGAGCTTCGTGACTGTATATACTACATAGACTGTGATAGTAAGTTGATCCATGCAATGCGATCCTACCTGGAGGACAGACGCATTCCGAGATGTCCCTCGGTGTCCGGGCGAGCTTCTGTAGCGTTGGGGACAGCGGCACCGCGGGATCCTGCTGCTGTAGGGTGGACGCCGTGACATCCATGAGGAGGCGTCGTCCGCTGGCCACCTCCCGGGTCATCCTCTGCTGAAAGCGGGCCTCCACCTCGCGCCGAAGACGTTCCAACATGGCGTCGGCATTGCCGTCGACGGTCGCCCTCAAGGTCACGAACTGACGCTCCAGGACTCCGAGTCTGCTCTCCAGGATCGATTCCCGGTACGAGAAATATCCGCTCACAGTAAGACTGAGCAAGCAGAGCCCGCACATTACCAAGTTCAAGTGGGTCCCTACACCGCCCCGCCCGCCCGAGGAAGACATCGCCGTCGAGAACAAGGGCCGCTTGTCGTCCATTTTGCTGTAAGTCTTAACACCGTCAGGATCTTTGATTAGATCAACAACATCGGAATCCATTTTTGTTTTGTTGTGTCTTATAAAATCTTTTTACACACCCTCGGGAAAAGGGCTACGTAAATGGTTTTTAAAACGTTTTAAGTTACTTGAAATTTTGTGCTCACCATGTTTGTAGATACATAAAAAACCATATTTGTACTCTATAGCAATTTTTACATTAAAAAATCTAGTTTGGACGTTTTTTACTGATGGGAGAGAAGATAGAAATAATACTAGGACTAACACGTATATCCTGTCACGTCTACACAGAATATTAAACTTCTCTAACAAGTATTTTTAAATAGAAACGAGATTAAATGCCAACAGCTACTTGACACATTAATAAGGAATATCAAAGCTATTACATTAAATCCATGAGCAAAGTGTTTCAGACGAAGGAATTTATGGAATGCTAAAATGGGAGAGGTAAAAATTTGACAATTTAATTTATATACACAACTTCGACGTGGATTCTACCATGCTTCACAAGCAGTTTCTATTTTTTTTTTTTTTTTGTTTTGTTTTTACTCAATGTAAAACGTTTTAGGATCTCCTTCCACTATTTTAAGGAGAAATTATACACAACAGGACTTGAACAGAGCAACGGCACCGATCTGTTCGCACTTACATGCCCCCCACTTTACGTAAACACACGCACGTGAACACTCACTCACTTTTTCCTCTTTTTATATCCCCTTTCTCGTTACTTCCTCAGGAAAAAAATCGTGTTAGACACTTGTTCACACCTTTTTGCACCAGTCATCGCCCGATGTTTTTAAAAATCTCCAATTATTTTTCAGGTTTAAATACGCTAAAAGTGTAACAGTTTTGGACGGGGTGCCGGTATGGTTTTTTTCTCTGTGATTGGCTGGCACTTCACTCGCACATGTCGTCGCTCGCAGGCCTATGTGTCGTTGGACCACGTCATGATCGTGGATGCGCTCTGCCGTCCGATGCCGTCCCTGGCTCAGCACTGACTGCCGTTCGCTCGTTCGCGCGTTGGCTCGACAGACGGGCGCGGGGGGAACCCACAGATTCTCGAGGACCCGCGGAGGATACGCTGTCCCCCCACTTCGGAACCGCTCGGCTAAACTCGACGTCGTGTGTTCCTGAAGGGGAGAAAAGCACTTTTACAATC
>JAJSOF020000027.1:103440998-103448498 GCA_025594305.2 Periplaneta americana
ATATAGCAGCATAATTGCAAGATAAGAGATATTCTTACGGAAGAAAGATCAATCTAGCCTTCCTTCTATTTGTTAGTTGAATCTAACTGCTCTGAATTTGTAGTAGTCTATGGAAATTTGCTTCTTGATCCTCAGCTGGTCGTCTTAAAGTAACTACACAATTCTTTTAGTGAGTCAGAAATATCTGTAGGTGTAATATACAGGGTGATTCACGAGGAGTTACCTTCACTTACCGAGCTTATTTCCGAAGATATTCTGTGCAAAAAACTGCATATAAACATTTGTACTAATCGCAATATTTTCAAAGTTACATTAATTTGGAGTTGTTAGCAAAATACTTTTGTGCGAGATCGTGCGTATTTGCTTGTTTTCCGCACAGAACCAATACGCGGTATGTGTGAAATACCACATTCAGTATTCCCAACCTAACACACATAACAATTTCCCTCTTCTTACCGCTTAAGCGCGACATTCATTTTACTGTTTTAGGCTTTTAACATATTATTTTTAGAGACGTTTAACATAGTAATAATTATAAATTGGAAACTTACCATTGCAATTTCACCTAAATTCCAATGTTAATTATTGTTTTTTTTTTAAATATTTGCAAAAATTAAGTAAAGTCTATTACTCAACGAAACTTATTGCATTCCTGATACAAGTAACATTAAGGAAGCCGTGAAAAAATCAACAAGATTCCAGATGCCGATGTTATTACTGCAATATGTTATATAAATAGTATTGTTAAAATATTAAAATGAAAAATAAATCATTACATAACCTTACCGTTTGTTTTAAGTTCGCATTTATAGACTGGGGGAAAAAAAGACAGACGTATATCACGGCCTGCTGGAGTATAGTAAACGCTTTTTCAATCTTTTCCTCGACCATGAAAACGTCAACATACCGCTCTTGTAACGTATATTATTATTTTTCTTTAGTTTTTCGTGTAAAAAATATTACAAATGGAGAATAAATTATGCAGAAGTATCATTTCTTTAATTGGCTAGTGTTCTGTAGCTGAAAATGTGTTGTTAATTGCTTTGTAAAGATTATTTTATTTTTCAATTTTTAATTAAAAATGATATCATTCTTACGCACTTACCACAAAAATTGTTACAAATCATACGACTTTAGAAACTTGATTCTTTACAGTTTAATTATGCATTCTAATGTACTGTCTTAAAGAATATTTACAAGAGCGCCGTGATTTGTAACAATTGTTGTGATAAATGCGTAATAAAATGTAATTTTGTAGTTAAAAATCGAAAAAAAAATATGTACGAAGCAACTATGGAATTCACAACACATTTTTAGCTTCAGAATACTAGCTAATTTAAGAAATTATACTCCTGAATAGTTCATTCTTTATTACCCTTAAAACTCAAGGATAATGGTATTTTAGAAATAACTTCAAATTAATGTAACTCTGAAAATATTGAGATTAGGGCAAATGTTTATATGACGTTTTTTGCTCAGAATATCTCCGGAAATAATCTCCGTAAGTGACGGTAAATCCTCGTGAATCACCCTGTATACGTTCATCTAAATAATCAAAAAGTCGTTTTGATTGCGTAACAGCAATTTGGAATCCATGGCCAGTGATACGTTAGGATGTTATATAAGGAAAGTTTTTAGTGTTCCGGCAGCTTGTTGATTTATTGCAGCCCATTGACCTGCAGCTACGGTGATGCCACATTAATGACTAAAGTTTTCCGATGGCTTACAAAACCAATAAGTCGAAGAGACTCCAGAACTTCCTACGCTACTTTCAGTTGACAAATTTTTCTCTATTAATAGTTATAGGGGTCAATTCGGTCGAAGGCATTGAATTTTAAACGAGACAGAAATTCTTGCGACGGATCTTTTGAGAGGAGAAGTTTGTTTACTCGTTTTACTGGAATTCTAAATGTGGAAAATGTTTAGCATTTGTCAGTTTTATAATATGAAATAACTTTAAAGTATTAAACCGCGACTTATTTTTAGACACCGGGTGTTAGGCTCAAAAAAATTCATGTTAGATGACTAAAATAGGCTTAATAAAAATATAAAAACTTAAAATTATAAATAGACTTTAAAAATTAGAAATAGGCTCTAAAATTACATCTCAAATGACTTTAGATCACATCTAACGAAATAGTACATTATGCAACGAGCCTATAATGGTAGTAATTAAGACGCGAGTATGTTTATGAAACGAGCGCAAGCGAGTTTCATAATTTTCATACGAGCGTCTTAATTACCATTATAGGCAAGTTTCATACGACTTTTTATGCTCGACCATATTTCTAACTTGAAATTATTCATAAGTATTCATGTTATTCTTATCTGACTGGGGAGCGGAACTCATCTTGTGCAATATCTCGTAAATTGTGAGATGTGCGCAGACGCGAAAGTATTGATTTTTTCCGAGGCACAAATATCATTGGCCTTGATATAATCTAGAGAGTAAAATAAACATTAATCTTGATATATCCTTGAAATTAATTTAGGCATTTAAAAATGAGATGACAAATTGAATTTATTTGAATATTATTTACAATTAACGCTAATTATTATAGTAACAGAACATAACCTTCTGCGACAGTATTGGATTTCCAGCCTCCGTGACGTTTCGCTAGTTGTCTGTCGATTGCATATCCGAGAATAATCGATACTTGCGCTTTCATATTGCTACAATGGTGTTTTCTGATTGGTGGAACATCTGAACTTTAATGAATAGATGTACTTTAATGAGGTCCATTAAAGGGCTGCTACCAGGTGTATAATTACTACATTTCGGCATGGTCGAGCATAAAATTAAAAAACACCTCTTATACCAACTATTAAGTGATGAGTATTCAGTGTTATAAATATTTGGTTCTTTAGAAATTGCCTTAACCCTCCTGCTGCCAAGGGTTTTTCAAAATTTCCTATTACCAAGGGAGGGGGAATATAATTGCTTCCCTCAAAACCATATACCGGTCTTTGTTAGGCGTTTTAAATATTAACAATATATTTACATTATTGACTACAGGCTTACAGAAAATGTAAAATACAAATTAATGATCCTGCTTTTAAAAATGCAGGGTGATTCCAAAGTTCCATTTGATTTTGTTGAAAACGTATATAAAACATCATAGACAGTTTTAAGAAAAAAAAAAAAAACACTTAATTGCCAATTTATAACTGTTTCTAACTCATTATTATTATCTGTTAATAATTTTGCTTTGTAGTAAGAAATACATATAAGTATGTAAATGGCCACGTTCAATTAGTAGGCTAGCGGTGTCAAAGAGGACGGAAGCTTTGTAGTTTCAATGATTTTAATTATGTCGCGCTGTCCATTGCTGTCTAGTCTTTTGAAGGTCGCTCCAACACTCCACGCTGAGTGTATGGACGGAAGATTTGTAGTTTCTATAATATTAATTACGTCGCGCTGTCCATTGCTGTCAAGTCTTTTGAAGGCCGCTCCAATACTCCACGCGGAGTGTATGGACGGAAGATTTGTAGTTTCTATAATATTAATTACGTCGCGCTGTCCATTGTGTCAAGTTTTTTGAAGGCCGCCCAATACTCCACGCGGAGTGTATGGACGGAAGCTTTGTAGTTTCAATAATTTTAATTATGTCGCGCTGTCCATTGTTGTCGAGTCTTTTGAAGGCCGTTCAATACTCCATGTTATATTAATATATAGGAACAACAAACAAGACGTGACAACGTCGCATTTTCATTTTATTATTGGTGCATGCAATAAAGACCTACAAATCGTGAAAGGAATGCCGCTGCCTAATAATTAAACGAGGCTACTATACCAATGTAACAAAACAATTGGAATGACACAAAAATTTTCTGGGAATGTCTTATTGAGTAAGGAAGAAAATTAAAGGAAGTAGAGAATAAATAAATAAATAAATAAATAAATAATCAGAGAAACAAATGAATGAATCGATAAAATAACAAATAAATAATACTTACATGTTCATGGCTTTTAGAGAACCCGAAAGTTCATTACCGCCCTCACTTAAGCTCGCCATAGTAATGTCGTAAGCGCCTGTGAATGTTCGCAATGGTTTCCTGCTCCGGAAAGAGAACTTCATTCCCAGCTCTCTGCTATGTACGTGTTTCACGTGCAGTCGTCATTTTAAAACTAAACTACATCATAGCCATCTAACGGTAAACGGCGAAACTATGACGAAATGCAAGAACCTTTAAAGATACTGTGTATAAAATTTAGTTTTTTTCCAATGAAAGATAGCCGAGAAAAAAAAAAAACACTGATGTGCATTACTTAATGAATCGCTCATTCATTTTAGTGAATTATTCATCCTGCTGTTTTCTTTTCTTTTTATCAACATTTCGGCACCAAATTTAAAAAAAAACTAATATCGCATTTAAGTTGTTACAGCAGTGATAATTCTGCACATACACACAAAAAAAGAAAATTGTGTATCAATAGAAAAAATATATAAGTTTATTCAAATTTCAGAATTGTTTCCCTTTAAGAGGAAGAGAACAAAATGAAGTTAGGAAAGAGATAAAGATGACAAAGAAAAGGGTAATAAGAAGGAGTGAGAGTGGAAAACATGGCGGAATGGGAAGAGAGTTAAGATGAAGTTGAAAGAAACTGGTTGTCGCAGTCTCAGCTTCTTGGAACACACGGTGGGAGGCGCAGCGTTGAATTCGACGCTCAATTCTTCGCAAACTACGAACTATAATCCCCTGGAGACTTGAAAATAGTTTCTACGTACGGTACTGTATTTTTAATCTAAGCCTGTAAAAGGATGCCCAACACAGTTCCCTCTGCCGTCAGTGCTCTGACTTCAAACACGTCGATAAATGTGACTACAATGTGTTACGACACCACATGCCTCGTGCAGAAATGTTTGCTTTCACTCTCGTTTCGTCATTACGATTTCGTATCATTAAATGTTATTGTCTAATTAACATATTGGAGGCCATTAAGGAAAACACTGAAAAATAACATCTTTCATAAACCAATATTCAACGTCATCATATAAAAATAAACACCAGAGGACAAATGAAATTAAAAAAAAAAACACTGATGTTCATTTTGTTTATGAGTTCCTGAATGTAAATGGCCTTAACGTTGAGACTAAAAATAAAATAGTTGTCGAATTTTAGAGAAATAGAGCTGGTTTAAAATCAAAGCAAATATTTACACATAAATCATAACGCCAGGTCTAGTCACTTTTGGTTTACAAAACTAAGTCATAATATTTCCTCAAATCCTCAGGTTTAACGGTTTTGAACTCCTACTTTCCACAGACTGGAGGGTTGTGAAAATCAGTCTGAAGTTTAGCTACTGCGTCATTGAAGTTATCAATTTACATCCCACAACATTATCTTTATTCCACGTCCTGAACTACCTTTCTAGTTCCACTTTCTTTATCCTTTTACAATATCAAATTTTATATTGATCATTATTTTATAAAATTCCTGATTTCTTTTCATGGTCTATTCGATTGTAATCTTTCTTCCATTATTCTTTGTAAATATTGGTAACCTCACAAGTTGAGGAAGACATAAATTTTAGAAATTCATTTTAATTATTTTTTCATGTTTTTATTTGTTTGTTTATTTGTCTATGTATTGATCTATTTGTTTATTTATTTACTTATTTATGTATGTATTTTTATTTATTTGCTTATTATTTTTTATTTATTATTTATTTATTTATTTATTTATTTATTTATTTATTTATTTATTTATTTATTTATTTATACTGGTACAGTTAAGGCCCTCAGTCTTTCTCTTCCACACTGCCAGAAGTGACATAATATACTTTCAAACAATAACAACAATAGTAACTTTATTATATTATGTAAGATTACTGAGAGATAATAGCTAGACACATTTATTTAAAGAAAGGTTTTAATTGAAAAAGAGCATCTTCTGCGGACCTCTGGAAAAAGAACTAGGAAGATACTAGTGAAGTTCTTTGTGTGAAGTGTGGCACTGTATAGGGCAAAAACATGATATTATGACGAAGTGAAGAGAAGTGACTAGAAGCATTTGAAATGTGGATATGAAGAAGAATGGAACGTATGAAGTGGACAGACAGAATAAGAAATGAAACTGTGTTGGAAAGAGTGGGTCAAGAAAGAATGATGCTGAAACTGATCAGGAAGAGAAAAAGGAATTGGCTGGGCCACTAATAAGAAGAAACTGCCTACTGAAGGATGCTCTGGAAGGAATGGTGAAAGGAAGAAGAGTTTTTTTATTTTACGACGCTGTATCAACATCTGAGGTTATTAAGCATCTGAATGAAATGAAGATGATAATGCCCGTGAAATGAGTCCGGGGTCCAGCACCGAAAGCTACCCAACATTTACTCGTATTGGGTTGAGGGAAAACCCGGAATAACTTCAACCAGGTAACTTGCCCTGACCGGGATTCGAATCCGGGCCACCTGGTTTCCCGGCCAGACGCGCTGACCGTTACTCCACAGGTGTGGACCCGGGAGAAGAGTTCGGGGCAGAAGAAGTTATCAGATGATAGACGATATACCCATTTATGCCCAAGACTTTTTTTTTTTTTTGTTGAATATTTTCATAATTTTTCCACCGCCACATGAAATTGAAATGGAAGTTAATTATCGTGCTGCAGGATCCTTTGATTCTTCTAGTATACACAGCAATTAAATAAAAGTTAATTTTGTAATTCATTCCTTTGCATTTTTGCAGAAAAATAGCTAATGTAGACTGTTGCGAAAACGCAACACTAGGCAGATATGGGTGATATAATGGATCGAATGCGGAGACTAAGAGGAAGGCAGAAAATAGGAAAGATTGGAGAAAGCTGGATTTGCAGTGAAAGACCTGCCCTTGGGCAGAATAGTATAAATGAATGAATATATCATATGTAAATGAACACCAATATTCTTGTATAAACCTTACTTGTAGCAGTTTTATGTGTTCTGACTTTAAAATAAAACCATAAATGGGAAAGAGTGCATCATTCTATATGTATTTGTTTCCGTTTATTTGGTATGTCCGTCATTTACCTTGAACACATAATTGTCGCAGTAAGGTTCAAATAGCTTGTATAAACGTACGATATAGTGCGCAAACGTTAGGTTTCAACCCTATACATTAAAGGCCGAGTTGCATTAATGGTCACAATAGCGGGGTTTGAATTACGTAACATTAATCTTAGAGAAAAAACCTGCTGTGCGATAATAAATCTACTCCATAAGTACATAAAAGTAGACATAAACCGTGCTTTCGTCCTGGGTTGAATCAAACGCTACTAAAAAAACTTGTTCGGTCTAGTAACAGTTCATGAAAATATCCCTACAATCTAAATGTATTCCAGTACATTATGGTACACAAGAATATTGTTGAATAACATGCTTCGTTCAGAGTACGTTTAGCTTTTGTTTCTGCAAATGTAACATTAGAGCAAATGTTATAAACGTTTTAGTTATACAACTAGCGAAACTCTTCATAAAGACGTTACATGAAACAAGAAATTCCGTTTGAATCTAAGGATTGTAAT
>JAJSOF020000027.1:103450998-103478498 GCA_025594305.2 Periplaneta americana
CTGGGGAAATGGAACCAAAATTGGAAGCGTCTTGATTTTACAAAAGAAAGCATTAGAATTTTATGTAAATCAAATTATCTGGAACATTGTCGCTACTTTTCAGAAAATCACGGATTTTAACAATCATAAATTTGTATATATATGATCTAGTACTTTACACTCGACAAAATATCGACAATTACTCATTAGTGGCCAATATACATGATCATGAAATTAGAAATAGTGAACAAATTAATATTCCATATTGTAGATTACACAAGAGTAACAGAAACTTTTTAATTATGGGGATGAAATTATATAATAAGCTCCTAGTCAATATTGTAAATTACCAATCAATAGCTTCAAAACTAGACTTTACAATTGGTTATTAAATAATCCTTTTTATTCTGTTGCTGAGTTTTTCAACACAAATTTGTATGAAATTGTATTTTAATAAATAAGTTTAATTGCAATTTAGTTAGTTTTCTTTAATTTAAAAGTTTCAAATTATTTCATGTTTTCATTGTATTACTTAAATTTTACTGTTTCTTTTATTAGTGTTTTTTAAAAATAATGTATTTATATGTTTTTTTTTCAATATATTCTGACGAAGCCTAAAACTGTATGTCTAATGGCCAAATAAATTGAATTGAATTGAATTGAATTCGAAGCATCAAGTACACCCAAATAAAACTGCTTAAGACTGTAACTTCATATACGTGTATCTTTCCGTCTTTTTAGGGGCTACCTATACAGAGTGTTTAAAAGAGATTTAATTTTTTAAGGGATAGTAGACTATGCATCACAACAAGGAAAAAACTCAATGAAGATGAGTCCTAAACTAGAACGCCATGACCGCACTGGTAGAAAAGGTGGGTGGGGTAAGATGGGGTAGTAAGGCAGTCGCTTTGAGGAGCTACAGTTCTGCAGGTCTGATCTAACTAAACCAACAATCTTTTACAAACAACACAACTTCTCAGGATCATAAATATATCTCCACATTTCCTCTGTAAGGGATTTGCTATAACTCTGACCGTGAACCCGCTGACACTCTTTCTGACATGAGTAATGTTATAAATATGCTCTACATTAGAAACCCAACCATTCTATACTTTTAACTGGCATATTAATAATAATAATAATAATAATAATAATAATAATAATGTTTTATTTTCGCTGGCATATTCGTCATTATAGTCCCGTTGCTCTAATTTCCGGCAGCCAATCACGTTGCAGGTCACTACATTTACTGTTCTCCAACCAGGAGATCAACCGTGAAAGGAATATGCTTACTATTACGTCATCTATTGGAGCGAAGTAGATAGATAATATTATCGTTATAACGCCAGTTTAAAAACCATGCGCTCTCCTGCATATGTTATTTCCTGTATGGAGGGATTAAAATACCAGGAGATTAACAGTGATCTAATTTTGTAACTAGGGTAGTATAATTATGTGTGTAACAATGTTATGGTTTGTGCTGTGAGAGCGAGCCAATAGAGATACGAGTACCCACGTGTGTGACCTTATGACATCTTATGACATCAACATTCATTCACAGCATTACCCCGCTCCGTTTCATTTCTCGTGGTTGGAGCACAGTAAACGTGTGCGTCTTGTGATTCGCTGGTGAAGATGTTAAGCATTTCCTAAGGCTGGATAAATATTTAATATATAATCGCCCGCCATTTTGGCTCTTTCGTTGGCGTTCGCAGAAAGCACACGAAGACGTTACTTGCCGCTCAATTATTTGCTGAATTACAGTGCGTTTGATTTATTATCATAGGAGCTACGACATGATAATGTTTAACAGTGTGGCAAATGGATCCCTCGTCTGGTAGCTCGGCAATGAAAGAACAAAAATGGCGAACGATACTACCTATTTAGACTTTATAGAGCCTTGACTTCCTAAGACGTAAGCAAAGAGGAGGAGTTACCAGTGTTGCCATATTTAGCGATAAGTCGCTAAATCTAGGGAATTTTGAATCAGTCTCGACGACAAATTTTGTAAAATACGATTAGCGACTTTTCTGCTGATTTTTATATTCTTCCACTTTTTCCTTTCTTTTAAGTTAAAACATTCAACTGAAGTCATGCACTTCTTAGTTTTAGAAGAGACATGGGTGCATGACTGAGTAGTCTATGATTCATATGTGAAAGCCCTGATCTCATATATTTGTGATTAGTGATCAGGGGTGAAAGATGCTGATTCAGTGATTCTCACGGGTTAGGTCTCTCTCTCTCTCAATGCTACTGCTCCAACACCGATAAACGGGTCCACACCTGTGGAGTAACGGTCAGCACGTCTGGCCGCGAAATCAGGTGGCCCGGGTTCGATTCCCGATCGGGGCAAGTTACCTGGTTGAGGTTTTTTCCGGGGTTTTCCCTCAACCCAATACGAGCAAATGCTGGGTAACTTTCGGTGCTGGACCCCGGACTCATTTCACCGGCATTATCACCTTCATTTCATTCAGACGCTAAATAACTTGAGATGTCGATACAGCGTCGTAAAATAACGCAATAAAACAAATTAAATAAACGATAAACGGTGGAATTTTGATTGTCACGTGACGAGTCGCGAGCTGCAGCTAATTCTTGGTTCTTCCCGCAACGCGGAGATTTTCCACTCCGAACCGACCCGGGCAATTGAGTTTTGGAATTTTGTGCCGACAGTTCGTGTGAAGCAAATGAGATTGTAGTTTTTGCTGGTTTTAATATATTTTAATATATAATATTTAAGAAGTGTTAGATTTTACAAAAAAATTGTGGTCAAACACTTGGGTGAAAATTTCCACACTTAAAATTGCCAGAAAGTGTAGTGTCAATGATTGGATCAAGTGCAGTGTATTCACAATCAGCTGTTCCCACCTCAACATCACAGCCGTCAACAACACAACCAGACTCCGCAGAAGAGGGTGACGACGTGGAAATTATTTTTTCTCCGCATATGTATGTTTTTCTTATTTTTATTTAGTGATATTTATTATTAATTTTTAGCGACATTTCTGGGGATTTTTTAACAAACTTTGAGAGATTTAGCTACTTTTCGTTGAAAAATTAGCGAGATTGTAGGGCGATATGTTGGCAACAGTGGAGTCACGCCGGGAATAACAGCGTCGCGACTATAGTGGTACAAAATTAGTCAAAAATCGCTTATTTTGTTTCCGTAAATTTTTGGCTTTTGCCCAGTGTAATAAAAAAAAAAAAAAGGAACATTATAACATATCCTAATTGTTGTAAAACTCGTGAGACACTTATGTTTTATTATTTTATTCAATCAATCAATATTCCCATCATTCCTAGGTGGAAGATAGGGCTCTCAGAAAGCTTCTCCATCTGACTCTATTCCTGGCCAACGCCTTAATCTCACTCCATGTCTTCCCCATCGTTTTTGCTTCTGTGAGAACAGTTCGTTTCCATGTTATCTTGGGTCTGCCAATTCCTCTGCTGCCCTGCGGATTCCAATCCAGTGCCTTCCTGGCGGGGTCATCTGGAGGTCGGCGAGGTGTATGTCCCAGCCATCCCCACTTCCTATGCCGAATTTCAAATTCAACTGGTTTTTGTTTAGTTTTTAACCATAGATTTTCGTTGGATATCTGGACCGGCCAGAATATTTTTAATATGTTTCTCAAACATCTATTAATAAAAACTTGTAGTTGATTGATAATAGTTTTAGTTATTTTCCAGGTTTCACAGCCATATAAAGCACGGATTTTACATTTGTATTATTTTATTGCCACCACATTTGTTTCTGCGGATTTGACTCTTCTCCTTTATCACGTTCTTTCGCTAATCTACTTCGATCATCTCCGAATCTACTCAAGTTCTCATGGTGGCAGGCAGGATCCCAGGGCGCACTGTCCACGCTAGAGTAACACGGGCGACCTTGAGCTGCTGCAGCTCCTGGCGTGTGAGGAGGCTTCGTCCAGATCTGGAGGCGTCGTAATTCACGTCTGTTAGCATGCACTGCGTTTGTTACAGCTCAGCGGTTCATTCAGCGATCCCGACACGCAAAAGCTTTGCCAGACGCTGAAGCCTTCTACACTGCCAGAAATAACAGGACTGCTCCCACTTCTCTTCCTAACATCACAGTACATGCTGTAGTTTTAATCGTGACTTTTAAGATTTTTGGTACGTGATTATTATTATTATTATTATTATTATTATTATTATTATTATTATTATTATTATTATTATTATTACACATCGGATTTATAAAATAAAAAACCATCTGCCCTTCAATAAGAGTGACCACACAAGGATCCAGAAAACAAAAACGTATATAAAAGTTTACAATGGCTATTACACTTTTACTACGTCATACTACTTTTGACCAATAAAACGCTACGAAAGGACGTCTTTCAACCAATCATGGCTGCTTATCGCACAATTTTATCGCGTTCCTAGTATTTGTTTAATTTTATCGCTTCCCTAGCATTTGTTTGTTTTTATCACTACCCTAGCATTTGTTTCTTTGTTTGCCAACATTTCAAACTGCACTGGTCTGGACGTGAAAAAACAGAAAATTACAAACCACTCCAGTCGATGCACAGCACTTTCAAATATGACTCTCATCGGCATTCAAGAACAAGAATTAATAAAGATCACTGGTCGTAGCTATGCATCTTCCCTGAAACCCTATTTACAAATAAATGAAGAGCGCCATTCGGAAATCCCGAATAAGTTGAGGAATAAACCACGAATTCCACTTCTTTTACGCACACGTCCAATATAACATCAACTGAACCATCAACCACTAAAACATTCAAATTTAAAAATTGTACTTTTAATAATCGTTCCTTTTAAAATTATTCATGTTTATGTTTTATTTCATCGTCCTTAATTAAAGCTTTTCTAACATTTGTTTATATTATTTAGATTATAACTTCTGCTTTATGATATTATGAATAGTCACGTATCATAGATTGTTTAATATTAAGATTTATTGAAGATCATCTGTCAAGCGTTGATTACTGGGGTCCGGATAATTGAAGTGGAATGCAAATATTTTAATAAAAATTAAATTGAATCAACAAAGCCTTCTTGACCAGTAACCGTCCACAGAGTTCAATGAAGATTCCTAGTTGGCACAACTGATAAAAAGAAACCAGTTAATCATATTACTGCCATCTAGCGTAATATTTGTAATGTTGAGATGGTAAAACAATACATTTGAAGACAGTTCAGTATTTTCGTAAGTCAATTAATATTTTATTGTATTGGAGTACTTTATTTCTTCTAATCTTCATATACTTTCTTCTAATCGTGTAATAGTCAATTAAATCCCACTCGTGTTTTGATTTTCTCTAGATAAAGCAAAACCTGTAGTGAGATTACTGTTGAAAATATATACAATAAATTAAAAAAAAAAATTAACGAGAATCATATTGTTTAAAATAGAGATGAGACTGCAAAATTTGAAATGAATCCTTTAGAATTTCCCTAAGGATTTCTTCAACATTGTAAAATGTGAATCCCCATGATTTCAAAAGGTTATAGGTGTATTTGGAGATGGTGGGCCGTGTACTGACCAACGATTAGCCATGATGTTACACTGCTTGCTAAAATAAGGAATGAAAGGTTCATAGATGATCCTCTATTCACCATCACTAAGTTTTGGTTGTTGTACATCTCTTTCAAACCTGATAGTTGGGTCTAGTATTGTTCCTGTGTTTTTTTTTTCTATCAATGTCAACAATATCTGCTCGTCTTGTTGAATCATCTTCCCAGATACAATGCACTCTTCATGGACATCTAATTCTTGTTGTCTTAGAATATCAGCAAGCATTGTCCTTACCCTGTGATGGCGGTTGTTCCGTGGTAACTCAGTCTTTCAGCAGAAACCCAACACATGTCCTAGTGTTTCTATCTGTGAAATATTTCTGTGACATACAGGACGGAAGTGAAATAACCCAGCAGATTTTCAGACTGAATAGCTCATGTATGTAACAACACCTGTGTCCACCTGTGGAGTAACGGTTAGTATTCCTGACCGTGAAACGAGCGGGTCCGGCTTCAAATCCTACTTGGGACAATTTACCTGGTTGTGGGTTTTCCGGGATTTTCTCTCAAACCCTTTAAGAGGAAATACTGGGTAGCTTTCAGCTCTGGATCGTGGATTTACTTCACTGGCATTATCACCTTCATCTCATTCGGACTCTAGATAACCACAGTAGTTAAGAAACATATTGATGAAAAAAAAAAACAAAAACAAACGATTAGGGAAAACACGGAAATTTTACTTGAAGCAAGTAAAGCGATCGGTTTGGAAGTAAATCCCGAAAAGACAAAGTATATGATTCTGAATAATTTCAAGGGAAAAATTGTTCCGGGGCCGGGTATCGATCCCGGGACCTCGGGTTGAACGTACCAGCGCTCTACCACTGAGCTACCCGGGAACTCCACCCGACACCGTCTCAACTTTTCCCTTTATATCCACACAACTCGCGTGGGCTGACGAAACGCCAGAGACCCACAACGAGCGCACACAATCTCTGTGTGACTTGAAATTGTGGTTTTCTGTTAACGAACACAGTAACGTATATATTATGCAAATCTAGTCTTTCAGGTGATATAAAGGGAAAAGTTGAGACGGTGTCGGGTGGAGTTCCCGGGTAGCTCAGTGGTAGAGCGCTGGTACGTTCAACCAGAGGTCCCGGGATCGATACCCGGCCCCGGAACAATTTTTCCTTGAAATTATTCAAATCTGCTTTACAGGGAGCTTCACCTGAAAGACTAGATTTGCATGATATATGATTATGTCTCGTGACCAGAATATTGTACGAAATGGAAATATAAAAATTGGAGATTTATCCTTCGAAGAGGTGGAAAAATTCAAATATCTTGGAGCAACAGTAACAAATATATAAATGAAACTCGGGAGAAAATTAACCGCAGAATAAATATGGGAAATGCCTGTTATTATTTGATTGAGTAGCTTTTCTCATCTAGTCTGCTGTCAAAAATCTTAAAGTTAGAATTTATAAAACAGTTATATTACCGGTTGTTCTGTATGGTTGTGAAACTTGGACCCTCACTCTGAGAGAGGAACATAGGTTAAGGGTGTTTGAGAATAAGGTGCTTAGGAAAATATTTGGGGCTAAGGGGCTGAAGTTACAGGAGAATGGAGAAAGTTACACAACACAGAACTGCAGGCATTGTATACTTCACCTGACATAATTAGGAACATTAAATCCAGACGTTTGAGATGGGCAGGGCATGTAGCACGTATAGGCGAATCCAGAAATGCATATAGAGTGTTAGTTGGGAGACCGGTGGGAAAAGACCTTTAGGGAGGCCGAGACGTAGATGGGAGGATAATATTAAAATGGATTTGAGGGAGGTGGGGTATGATGATAGAGACTGGATTAATCTTGCACAGGATAGGGACCGATGGCGGGCTTATGTGAGGGCGGCAATGAACCTTCGGGTTCCTTAAAAGCCATTTGTAAGTAAGTAAGTATTGATGAAAAGTCACAAAAAAGGATGTCTATTTACAGGATAACTTTTTTAATATTGAAAGCTCGCTTCATATCGTCCAGTCACCTGTATAACAGATACTCGTATATTGGGTAACTCTGTATTTGGAATGTGTGTTGTTGCTGTTGGAAGTGTTGGTGTTCCCACTGTTGTGAAGTGATGTTCGCTCGCGTTTCGCTAGTCAAGTGTTCCAGTGGATTTGGGAACAAAGAGGACTGTCAATGTATGTCACGCAAACGTTTAATTTCACATGTGCGTGCGTGCGATACCGTGTCAGTCAGTTCGATTTACTCAGATGCGTCTGTTTCTGTACCACTGTCATTGTTCTGTTCAGGATGGGCGTGGGACTGATAGCTTCGGCGTTTTATATTCGCCAATAGACAGGTTTTACTGTTGCACAAAACTCGAACGGGTTGCCTGTAGGGTCGGATGTTGCTATCTTCTTCTGTAGAGTTGGAATTCCAACTGTGAAGTTCACAGCGTGTCCAGATAGTTCCTAAATTAAATTAGAGATACGTTCGAAGTTAACACAGAGGCCATGTAGTCTACTAAACGAAAAAGGATTATGTATGTATTACAGGTAGAGGTCATCAAGAGGATAAACATAGGTTTATTGGGTAAGATGCACTTTATCCAGCCACTCTAGTTAAAAAGAATTACACATGATGTTTTCTTAATAATGGGCCTTTCCTGCTTAAAGTGCGACTCATGTCTCTAGTCTTCTTTCTTTAAGGATACAGATCATGTGTTGCATGAAGCGAGATGCTTATCTATCTCCAAATTCTCTTCGGCTACGATAGCAGACACCATTAGTTTGCTTCGAATAATGAAAATGTTGATAGATATTCTTATTTATTTAATTAGCCTATTTATTTACTTATTTATTTAGTTCTTTAGTTATTTATTTACTTACTTACTTATTTAGTTACTTATAACTTATTTATTTATTTATTTACTTACTTACGTACTTATTTAGTTACTTATAACTTATTTATTTATTTATTTATTTATTTGTTTCCTTATTATTTAGTTACTTATAACTTATTTATTTATTTATTTATTTACTTACTTATTTAGTTACTTATAACTTATTTATTTATTTATTTACTTATTATTTAGTTACTTATAACTTATTTATTTATTTATTTATTTACTTACTTATTTAGTTACTTATAACTTATTTATTTATTTATTTACTTATTTAGTTACTTGTAACTTATTTATTTATTTACTTACTTACTTATTTAGTTACTTATAACATTTATTTATTTATTTATTTACTTACTTATTTAGTTACTTATAACTTATTTATTTACTTATTTAGTTACTTAGAACTTATTTATTTATTTATTTACTTATTTATTTGTTTCCTTACTTATTTAGTTACTTATAACTTATTTATTTATTTATTTACTTACTTATTTAGTTACTTATAACTTATTTATTTATTTATTTATTTATTTATTTATTTACTTACTTATAACTTATTTATTTATTTATTTACTTACTTATTTAGTTACTTATCACTTATTTATTTATTTATTTACTTACTTATTTAGTTACTTATAACTTATTTATTTATTTATTTATTTAATAATTAAGATTTATTAAACACAATGTGTACATTGTTACATGTTACTTTAAAGTTGCCTTCTTTTGCATAGAACGTTAGTGTCTCAGTTATTGCTTGGCAGGTTAGTATATGATACTGACTGCAGCTGTGCCCACAGAGGGTGCAGATGCACTGCTCTGAGGCCGATTTCCTCGTTTGGCACAGATCCTATGGTGGAACCCGTGGGCCGCCGTCCTCGTGAAGACGTGACGTAGCTCGAAGTTATTTTCCATTCTTCCGTGTTCATTTGGCGTCTGAAGGAATTCCTGGTCCACGGCTGCTGCTTTTTCTTCTCTGTCCCTAACGTTACTGGTGTAGGTTGAAGGCCGTTGCTCGTCATCAGCTTCTTACGAAGAAATCCGTGTCCATTAATTATACCAGCCTCGTTTTATTTATTTACTTACTTACTTATTTAGTTACTTATAACTTATTTATTTATTTACTTACTTATTTAGTTACTTGTAACTTATTTACTTATTTATTTACTTACTTATTTACTTATTTAGTTACTTATAACATTTATTTACTTACTTACTTATTTAGTTACTTATAACTTATTTATTTATTTACTTATTTAGTTACTTAGAACTTATTTATTTATTTATTTACTTATTTATTTGTTTCCTTACTTATTTAGTTACTTATAACTTAATTATTTATTTATTTATTTACTTACTTATTTAGTTACTTATAACTTATTTATTTATTTATTTACTTACTTATAACTTATTTATTTATTTATTTACTTACTTATTTAGTTACTTATAACTTATTTATTTATTTATTTACTTACTTATTTAGTTACTTATAACTTATTTATTTATTTATTTACTTACTTATTTAGTTACTTGTAACTTATTTATTTATTTATTTACTTACTTACTTATTTAGTTACTTATAACATTTATTTATTTACTTACTTATTTAGTTACTTATAACTTATTTATTTATTTATTTATTTACTTATTTAGTTACTTAGAACTTATTTATTTATTTATTTACTTATTTATTTGTTTCCTTACTTATTTAGTTACTTATAAACTTATTTATTTATTTACTTATAACTTATTTATTTATTTACTTACTTATAACTTATTTATTTATTTATTTACTTACTTATTTAGTTACTTATAACTTATTTATTTATTTATTTACTTACTTATTTAGTTACTTATAACTTATTTATTTATTTATTTACTTACTTATTTAGTTACTTATAACTTATTTATTTATTTACTTACTTATTTAGTTACTTGTAACTTATTTATTTATTTATTTACTTACTTACTTATTTAGTTACTTATAACATTTATTTATTTATTTACTTACTTATTTAGTTACTTATAACTTATTTATTTACTTACTTATTTAGTTACTTATAACTTATTTATTTATTTATTTACTTACTTATTTAGTTACTTATAACTTATTTATTTATTTATTTACTTACTTATTTAGTTACTTATAACTTATTTATTTATTTATTTACTTACTTATTTAGTTACTTATAACTTATTTATTTACTTACTTACTTATTTAGTTACTTATAACTTATTTATTTATTTATTTACTTACTTATTTAGTTACTTATAACTTATTTATTTATTTACTTACTTATTTAGTTGATAACTTATTTATTTATTTATTTACTTATTTATTTAGTTACTTGTGACTTATTTATTTATTTATTTACTTACTTACTTATTTAGTTACTTATAACATTTATTTATTTATTTATTTATTTATTATTATTTAGTTACTTATAACTTATTTATTTACTTACTTATTTAGTTACTTAGAACTTACTTATTTATTTATTTATTTTACTTATAACTTATTTATTTATTTATTTACTTATTTAGTTATAACTTATTTATTTATTTATTTATTTATTTATTTAATCAATTATTTATTTACTTATTATTTATTTATTTATTTACTTACGTATTTATTTAGTTAATTACTTAGCTAATATCAAAATTCATTTAAATTTAAAACCACATTCTAGTTCGTGGAATTGCTTGTTGAACACCTGTCAGGTTGCGCAACTTCGGCTTAACCCATGACATATAGTAAACATTGTAAATATGCTGTTGTAAAATTGACAATTAATATGTAATGTATTTATTATTATTATTATTATTATTATTATTATTATTATTATTATTATTATCAGTTATCAGTATCATCATTACTATCTCTGTTTTTTCTTTCTTTTTTTTTTCTTGTATTAGCTCGATGAGAGCTCTATAGTTTCTTTTGACCCTGTTGACCCTCTATAGGGCTTTAATTTAATTTGTATTATTTTCATCAGCGTCTGTATTTCTTTTTGTATTTATATGTGCTATCTGGTGGGATGGAAGAGAAGACCTTATGTCCTTAATCCTGTCAGATTAAATAAATAAATATTTTATTTATTTAATTAATTGCTTATTTACTTATTTATTTATTTACTTTATTATTTACGTACATATTTATGTATTTATTTTATTTATTTATTCATTCATTCATTCTTTCATTCATTCATTCATTCATGCATTCACTAATTCCCTCATTCACACACTCACTCACTCATTTATTTATTTATTTATTTATTTATTTATTTATTTATTTATTTTTATGTAACATTGTAAAATTTCTTTTCAGAACGAAAATTTGCATTTGTTCTGATAAAATTTCTGCATATTTAAACAATGATTCTAAAATTCATTCAAACACCTATTATCATAATACACTGCTCTCTTAAATTGGCCGAGCACATTGGAAATTAAAGCAATAGCTTTTCCAAGACGAGCTATGAAATGTTTCATATGAAACAATTTTTAACCCGAAAAAAAAGGAAAAACGAGCAAAATTGTATTAAAATATTTTGTTTGAATTATCTAAAAAAATGTTGTTGTTTAGTCAACTGTTTCAAGACAAGTCTTGACCCCACAAGACACACCATCAAGGCGTCACTCATGAGGCAACTAGGCCAGGAGATAATGGGGTAGGGTGGCAAGTTCCTTTCCCCCTCCATTGCATACATCGCCGACTAGCTACATACTACACTAATCAGACTTCAGATGCATACAGAAAAATGTTCTTCCTCTGATACCTATCGTCAAGTGAGATGAACTGCCTGATAAATATACATATCAGCCACATCTCAAAAAATAACCCCCTGAAATTACTGATATTACGTCCCTACTTACGGTTCACTCTGTATATATGTGTAGAAACTTGTATTTAATATTTTTTTAACAATTAGATCATTCGGTTGGAATTTATATCTTTTATTTAGGTTCTCATTATTTTTAATTGAACAATCACTTGAAATGGAAAACACACATAGAATATTACTCTTACATTTTGCTCTGTCTCTTACGCATTAAGATCCTTATCTTCCATTGGTGATCTATCCTTAAACGTCATACTTGCATACATTCACTCTAAAATGAAATATGGTTTAATATTCTGGAGTAACTCATCTGAAGCAAAATGAATTTCTGTTTCACAAAGGAAAGCTTATAAGGATAATGATAGGTGTTCATTCATTCATTCATTCATTCATTCATTCATTCATTCATTCATTCATTCATTCATTCATTTCATTCATTTTATTCCATAGATCTTACATGATCAATGAAGCTTTAAGATGTGGAACAAATAAAATTTTACAATATTACAATTACAGTTTTACAAATTTTTACAGTTTTATAATTTAGTAACTTTCTACAATTTTTAAAATTTTGTGCAATTTTTTACAATATTTTGTCGAGATGTAGTGAGATGAGGTGAGGTCCGAGGATTCGCCAAAATATTACCCGGCATTTGCCTTTTGGTTGGGGAAAACCTCGGAAAACCCAACCAGGTAATCAAATCAAAGGGGTTGATGCCGAGGACTCGCTATAGACCATCCGCTTCAGTCCCACGGCTGTGGAAAACCTCGGAAGAAACCAAAGACCAAAGGGGATCCAACCCAAGCCCGAACGCAGCTCCGGATCAGCAGCCCAGCGAGTCTGCCGACTGAGCTACATCGATGGCTCTACTAAAAGTATACAATACATAGCCAATCAGATTATTAAATTTACAAACGCAAACGATCATTCATAAGTTGAGCTATATGTATAATACAAAACAAGTAAGTTAATTAAATTTAAGGCATAAACAATTCAATCAGTTGTGATATACAGAAATTGATCATACATATCATGCAAACTACTTCAAATTAAAAACACAAACAATTTATCAATAGAGCTTACAGATTACTATTCAATTTAAAGGATATACAATTCATCGGCCAAAACTATACAAATATATACAGTACAAAGTAAGCGTAAAGAGACACCATAGAAAATATTTTCCAGACTTTGGAAATATTGGGATTTATAAAAACTCAGAAGAGTATTGGTAACAATCGTCTTTTAATTTTTGCAGAAAAGTTATAAATTTCAACCGATTCACCTAATTGTTAAAAAATATATTAAATCAATGTCTGTACACATATCTATAAAAAAAAAACAAACCATATACTTCTAAATCGCACAGAGACTGATAAAATAACCTTTTCATTGTTTTACATAGCTTTTATGACATTGTCCTGCACAAGGTATAGAGGGATATAATTCGTCATTAGAACTAGTTTCATTCCTATCACATATGAAATCGTGCTTGATTTCAATTTTTTCTTAGTATATCATTCGGTTCTTGGTCAAGATTTGATAAAACGCGCCAATAATGTGACAGAGTAAGCATATAGCTAATTTCATATGCATTCATAAACTTTGTTTGTGAACCTCAAAGGACATCATCAACACTTGTTATTCAGAGTTCTTAAAGGGCAATATTTTAATGCAAATGAAACCTGGAATATTAACATAGATTCGTGGCGCAATCTCTTTACCGTGAGAGCGATATTTATGTACCTCTCCTGAGAAGTGAACCAAGTATGCATAAAATGTAATTCTTTTTTAATTTACGTCCTACACTTAGTGGAATAAGATATTACAGCGCTATGAATTAAGAGGTTTGGACATTGGCCAAAGGTCGCCTGCGAGCTCATTAAAACAGCCCCGGCATCCAAAACAAAGCCAGTCCATGACACTTCAGGGTTTTTTCATTCATACAACGTTAGTTGTTTAACTGTGAGTCCAGGAAATCAGGGTTCGATTCTTCGTATTCAAGTGTATGGAGATTTAGTTTCCTCTTATGGAGAGTAGGTGTATAATATATGTTTTCAAAAGACTTGGTGTTGTGTCACGTGACTATGAATGGCCGCTATATTTCATGTCTCCTAAAAGTGTAAGCGAAGCTGCGTAAGGAATCTACTTAGATTATTATTACTTACTTACTTATTGGCTTTTAAGGAACCCGGAGGTTCATTGCCGCCCTCACATAAGCCCGCCATTGGTCCCTATCCTGAGCAAGATTAATCCAGTCTCTACCATCATATCCCACCTCCTCAAATCCATTTTAATATTATCTTCCCACCTACGTCTCGGCCTCCCCAAAGGTCTTTTTCCGCCGGCATCCCAACTAACACTCTATATGCATTTCTGGTTTCGCCCATACGTGCTACATGCCCTGCCCATCTCAAGCGTCTGGATTTAATGTTCCTAATTATGTCAGGTGAAGAATACAATGCGTGCAGCTCTGCGTTGTGTAACTTTCTCCATTCTCCTGTAACTTCATCCCTCTTAGCCCCAAATATTTTCCTAAGAACCTTATTCTGAAACAAACTTAATCTCTGTTCCTCTCTCAAAGTGAGAGTCCAAGTTTCACAACCATATAGAACAACCGGTAATATAACTGTTTTATAAATTCCAACTTTAAGATTTTTTGACAGCAGACTAGATGACAAAAGCTTTTCAACTGAATAATAACAGGTATTTCCCATATTTATTCTGCGTTTAATTTCTTCCTGAGTGTCATTTATATTTGTTACTGTTGCTCCAAGATATTTGAATTTTTCCACCTCTTCGAAGGATAAATCTCCAACTTTTATATTTCCATTTCGTACAGTATTCTGGTTACGAGACATAATCATATACTTAGTCTTTTCGGGATTTACTTCCAATCCTATCGCTTTATTTGCTTCAAGTAGAATTTTCGTGTTTTCCTAATCGTTTGTGGATTTTCTCCTAACATATTCACGTCATCCGCATAGACAAGAAGCTGATGTAACCCGTTCAATTCCAAACCCTCTCTGTTATCCTGAACTTTCCTAATGGCATATTCTAGAGCATCTCCCTGCTTTAGCCAGAGATTATTATTATATTATTATTATTATTATTATTATTATTATTATTATTATTATTATTTTAATTATTATTATTAATTAAAATGAGTCTCAGTGAAACATACAGCAGAGTCCGTATAGGTCAATTTCCATCAGATGCGTTTCCAATTCACTGTGGACTAAAGCAAGGAGATGCACTATCACCTTTACTTTTTAACTTTGCTCTAGAATATGCCATTAGGAAAGTTCAGGATAACAGGCTTTGAATTGAACGGGTTACATCAGCTGTTTGTCTATGGGGATGACGTGAATATGTTAGAGAAAATCCACAAACGATTAGGAAAACATGGAAATTTTACTTGAAGCAAGTAAAGAGATAGGTTTGGAAGTAAATCCCGAAAAACAAAGTATATTGGGGTTCATCAGTGTGGTTTTAGATGTAATAGATCCACTATTGATCAGATATTTTGTATTCGACAGATAATGGAGAAAAAATAGGAAGTATAAAGGTACAGTGCATCAGTTATTTATAGATTTCAAAAAGGCATATGACTCGGTTAAGAGAGAAGTTTTATATGATATTCTTACTGAATTTGGTATTCCCAAGAAACTAGTTAGATTAATTAAAATGTGTACAGTTTACAGCAGAGTCCGTATAGGTCAGTTTCTCTCAGATGCGTTTACAATTCACTGCGGGCTAAAGCAAGGAGATGCACTATCACCTTTACTTTTCAGTTTCGCTCTAGAATATGCCATTAGGAAAGTCCAGGATAACAGAGAGGGTTTGGAATTGAACGGGTTACATCAGCTGCTTGTATATGCGGATGACGTGAATATGTTAGGAGAAAATCTACAAACGATTAGGGAACGATATGGGAAAACATGGAAATTTTACTTTGAAAGCAAGTGAAGAAATAGATTGGAAGTAAATCCCGAAAAGACAAAGTAACTGTGATTATGTCTCGTGACCTGAACGCATACGAAATAGAAATGTAAAAGTTCAGGATTGGAGAATTTATCCTCTGAAAAGGTGGAAAAGTTCAATATCTTGGAGCAACAGTAATGATCAAATATAAATGATACTTGGGGGAAATTAAATATCTTGCAGAATAAATATGGGAAATGCAAAATGTTATTATTCGGTTGAGAAGCTTTTGTCACGAGTCTGTTCTGTCAAAAAAATCTGAAAGTTAGAATTTATAAAACAGTTATAATACCGGTTGTTCTGTATGGTTTTGAAACTTGGACTCTCACTTTGAGAGAGGAACAGAGGCTAAGGTTGTTTGAGAATAATGTCCCTAGGAAAATATCTGGGGCTAAGAATGGAGAGAATGTTACACAATGTAGAACTTCACGCATTGTATTCTTCACCTGATATATTTAGGAATATTAAATACAGACGTTTGAGATGGGTAGAGCATGTAGCACATACGGTTGAATCCAGAAATGCGTATAGAGTGTTAGTTGGGAGGCCGGAGGGTAAAAAGACCTTTGAGGAAGCCGAGACGTAGATGATATGCTGGTATTTCATAACTCCCTTACTATTATATATCCCCCCTTTCCTTTATTGTTATTATTATTACATATCTTTTGTGGAACGGCGCCTAAAAGGAAGTTATTGTGGCACTATAGAATACCGAGTTCTTTAGAAAAAAGCATTGAAAATTAAACAGGAAAAAGAGGATGGTTTAGTCATCATTCTGATATATAGAACTTGGGATCTGAGAGGCCAAGATGAAGAGTGTAACAAATTTATGGAATGAAATATAGAGTGTCCCAATTAAGAACACAATTTTGTGTTACTACGAAATTGTCTGTATAATTAACTACTCCAAACGGTAGAGTCTGGTAAACTGTACAACGTAAATATAAAACAAAATTTTTATACACTAAAATATTATAATCATGGGAGTCTTCCAAAGGTTATAGTACACTCTGTATAATGAAATTTAATACATTTATATTTTTGTATGTTTAATATTTAATTAATTTTTTGATTTGATCCTATTTTTTAATTTTGTGTCAAATTACCGATCTGTACAGAACTAACTTGAATGACCACTTTCTTGTTCAGTAACCAATCGTATCTATTTACAGTTCATCTGAGAAGTGCATTCATTTCCTGCTACACACAGCTGCAGAGATGTTTAGCGACCACATTTCTGTGCTGAAAGAATATTGGACGAAGCTTTTGCTTTTCTTGTGGCGGTGTCTTCAGATGTCATTAGCGTTAATGGGAAGTAGAAGGTCCCGATGACCTCGCTGACCACTTCCGGTTGTCACAATATTGCAAAACATTCTTTTAACACACAGCAAGGGTCGCTTGCACTTAAAACTGTCCAGCTTCATAGACAGGAACATTTGTTTCAGCTGAGGTTCCCATGCCATATCGATCGGCAGAGAAATAGAATGCTACTTTCGAAATAGCAACTCGTAGATTAAATAAAACTACGTGTTCTTTGTTATTTTAAAGATAAATCCTTATTTATAAGTTTCAAAAGAAATTCCATCCCTTTTTTAACAGCTATTTTGCTGGAAGTCAAAAGATTATGGCTTTTTCATTATGAGATGGAACTTAACATTTCAAAGTTTCATACTACATACAAGTTTATCTTCAAATTACCGGTAATATAGTAATATCTAAAAAGTCGCCAAATATGTTGTATTCTTAATGCCTGGATACTGAAAACTAATCTTACTTACTTACAAATGGCTTTTAAGGAACAAGGAGGTTCATTGCCGCCCTCACATAAACCCGCCATCGGTCCCTATCCTGAGCAAGATTAATCCAGTCTCTATCATCACATCCCGCCTCCCTCAAATACATTTTAATATTATGCTCCCATATCCGTCTCAGCCTTCTCAAAGATCTCTTCCCAAACTAACAATCTGATAAAAATAATAAATTCATTTTAAAAATGGTCAAATATCAGTATTTTCTTCTAACACTAAATAAAAAAAAATATTATTTATTCAGGAATGTAGTTGAGAGAGCATGATATTGTAAACATGAGTTTCAGCAATAAAATAAAAGAGAGAAAACATGAAAAAGTTAACAAGTTTATGAGTTATGAGGGAAACGCTTCATCACTGCACAGTAAACTGCCACCATTTTGAATTTTGAAAAAAAATATATAAATAATTTTTTTTAAATCGTAAAAATATTTCTTTTCCATATAGCAGAAGGACAGTGTTTTACACATACCAATTTTCATTATTGTACAAGATACAGTAATGGAGAAAAAGATGTTGAATATTTACTGCTGTAAGCTGTACGTAACCCCTTATGTTAGTAATTTAAGTAAAACATACTCGTAAATGCAAAATCTTTGCTAAATGTTATCATAAATTACAATTTACTGCTAAGAACTATTAGGCATAATGAAGAACAATTTCAAAATTGAAATTAACTCAAAACAAAAACAACTTTTTCTTAAGAACTTGAGTTTTCAGTGACTATTTCTGTCCTTTGGTTCGTGTCTGAACACTAAACAGTCACTGTGGCTATCGATGAAAAGTAATTGGAATCCGCTGCTTTCAGATTGTCCTGTATTCGAAATTCCTCATTTTTTACGCACACTGAAGATCGGTAGATATTGATTAACGTGATTCTTTTTTACTTCTGAAGGAAGCTTTATTCTGTAATAAACTAAAATTCAAATCGGTCGCATGATTTTTCCACTAATTAAAAATATTATTCTCCTTCTATTATCATTTTAGTGGATTATTTAGCAACGTTTACTCAACTACTGTGGTTATCTAACGTCTGACATGAAGGTGGTATTGTCGGACCAACGGATCTGTGCCCCTTCAGCGTGTCGTCGTTCTTGGAAAAGTTAACGCCTGTACTCACTCCATTCCACCAGCTTTCCTCCCACCATGTCAAACAGCAGGCCACGAACCTTGCCGAATAGGGATGTTGCCAAACTTCCGTCAAACAATGTCATGTCTCTTGAATACTGCTTATTAATAATGTGAGGTTAATTATTACTTATTCATAATTTAATTTAAGTAGGTCTAATGAGGCTGATTGACTTCTACGATTAATTGGAGATAATTATGATTACAGTGGATATTTGCTGGTTAAATGGAATTTACGTGAAGGGAATCTATTTCGTTTCTAAAAAGAAATGTTTTTGTCATAAATACTTTTTCTTAACCTTTTTATCTTATTTTGTTAGGTTTGGAACGTGATCTTGAAGGCCTAATAAAATTATAAAATTGTAGAAGTGAATGAACACATAGTCATGTACCCTCTTTCTTTCTCATCCGGGCTAGGGACCGGCTATGGCGAAGGTAATACATACTACGATCTTATTTACATACTATAAAACATAACATACTGATAATGTGCAAGAGTTTTAATTTATTCTTATGAAAATAATTTACAGATTTACAAACGACCAAGACTTGTATTATGCATAAAATTACAGAGGGCATATCCCGGACGTATCTGAATCTGAGTCACTACTATTGCTGCTGCTGCTGTCTTCACCCAAGTTGATAACAAATCTAGCTACTTCCTCTTCTATTAATCCGTAACGTTTCTTTCCCACCTTAGAAATTTATTGCTTTCCTCGCAACCTTCAATAATTTCTTCAAAGTCGGAACTTCTTTCTGCATGATATAAAATTCTTGTATCTTTCTTCTTAAAATACATCGGTCCATATCATCTACAAGAATTAAAGATTCCCTTGGTCTGTTCCTCCCTGGTGATTCTAGCTTTTCTTCTCCTGCACAGACTCCCTCTGGCCTGATTTTCTTTATTAGGCGCTCTGACCCGCCTTTATAAATTACATAAAATGTTGTATTATATCAGTATTAGTTAAGTAAATAATTTTAATACGTAATCAATTGAAATAAAATAAGCCTCATCTGTGATCGCAGCTGCTCTTTTCGTTGCCTGATTTATAGGAAACAGATATTGACCTGTTTGTTTCTCTTCATCGCAAAATGCTATTACGTACTTGCTTAATAATATTTTTTTTTCACCACTCCGTGCTACAGTATTCATGTTGAGTTGACAACACTGGACTGCAAGTGCAAATAAACTGAAGAAGGTTCAAAATTGTGAGCAGTGGGGGACAGAAAGGGAGAGAGATAGAAAAGAGAGAGATAGGAATGCAGGGAGAGAAATGAATTACCGAGGCTGAGAAGGAATTAGGGTTCAGTTCGCATATCTTACGGGGGCACAGATCCGATGGTCCTACTATACAACAGTCTCCCCTATACATTCAGATACATACCTCATAGCCACCACCTCATTTTAGTAAAAACCGACAGTAAACTGACTTCGTACGCCTGGGCAGCGCCTCTGCTCTTAAAGAAGTCCTTAAATAAAGAATCCGTCAACACATTTTCTGAAGACTTTCCTTTAAAAATGTCGCGATCCTCTCGATACACCCTGTATGATCCTCATCCTATGTCCCGCTCGGTTGGGGATATGAGAACAATGAGATGTGACGTGTGTGACGATTTCACTTGCAGCTGTAATTTTATTGTTTCATTGTGCCGAGACGGTCGATTCTGGAGATCACCAAAGCGGGCGTCATTGTGTACGAAAGAGTAACGAGGGCTCCCTTGACATGTGCGCCCTTAAGACCCGTAGCCTTGACACCACGCGTGCGCCTGACCTTCTCGGACACGTCTGAAGTCTGTCAGAACACGTGAATAATACAACAACTTTGAAATACTGTGACAAGGGACATAATGCGTGGCCCAGGACGTCGTAAATAACTCCACTCCATCTGTTTTGTAAAAGTGTGACACTGGTTGAGATTTACGAGTTTTACCTTCTCATTGCACGACGCATAAATAGAAACTGTCGTGATGCTACAACAAGTACGTTTCCAAATTCTCACAGACGTAAATGCTTCCAGCATCTCCAAAAATATTTTTCTCGGGAGATGCTGTCTGTGTACAGAAATTCCTTCTAATTTCTTCTTATTTTTCCCTTTTATGTCTCAGTCTCACCTCTTTCGAAGTCGTCCTAAATTTATCTTTCCTTGTGGATGACAGTTTCTAACTTTGACGTCCTTGATAATGGTATTCTGTCTAGAGCATACATGGGCACAATTTTCGGTTACGTGAGGCACTCGATTTGAAATAGTTTGTTTACTAGGAGAGGAGACTGCAGAGTAGGATGGGAAATACAGGGACATCATTTTATTCTTACTAACATTTTTAATATTAACCTGTCTATAACTTTAGAGAACCGGAAACACCGCTTGCTCCCCCTCCAAGACTGGAGTTCGATGATACTGGCGTAAAACACAAATCACTCTACTAGGTATAGGAAGGAAGAAAAGTAGTTCATCCATTTACGTAAACTAGGAAGTATCGCGATTTTGAGTTTGATAATTTTCAATTTTTTTCTTTAATGAAATTAAGTACTGTATTAAGAATAAGTGTTTTTACTCACGAAGTGAGTTATCCGTGCGAACGTATTCATTATGCAGTGTATATTATACTGTCTACAGCACATTAGCGTACAATATAGAGAAAGAAGTTAAATTGAAAAATAATCATAATATGAATATTTAAACACAATTTTGAAAATGGTGTCCGTTCATTTCGATACAGGCTTCAGTTCTTTTGTGCATATTATCGCACTATAGACTATTGCATCTAATTCCAATTGCCAGTTTCGTCCTTCGTACTAGTAACTCATGTTGAAATAATTCTGTACCTACTCTACGTACTGTGAATTCAATCTTCACTTCTGCTCGACCCGAAAATATAAAATTACTCAGACATGCTATCTACTGTCCGTCCAAGTGGTTATGCCGCAGGATTGTAGAAAGGAGGAAATCACGTGACAGTTAACTACTTAACGAGGCCCTTTCATTTAAGTTAAATTAAACAGCTGTATAATATTACCGTAAACGCCCAATTCCTAAGAGAAATTAATGTTTTCAGAAAAGAGCTAAGACAGCCCAGCTTTTAGAGAGGGGCGAGCAGAAGCAGGTGGGAGAAATCGGGATGCGACGTAGGCAAACGGACAGTACCTGTGCGAAAATATGATTCAATGTTGAAAGCTCTTTCGTCACTGGAAAACGCAAACATATTTCTGGAACGTACTATACTCAGTAACTCAGTACTGCTTACTATCTGCGGTCTTGGCTCTGTGGGAGTTGGAACTTCATTAGTAGAAGGGGTGGGAGTACATTAAAAACTCAGGTACAATAAAAATTGAAGTAAAAATAAAATGATGTCCCTGTATAAACTGCTGTGACCTGCGTCACCTTATCGTAATCGCTAAGGCGGTCAGTGGCGAATTAGGAAAGCGCTTGGTTAACGTGAGAGACTCGAAAACTTTTATTCAATTTGGCAAATTAATTCGGCAGCTTTAATCATAAACCTCTTTACTATTTCTCGATCATTGAATTGATTTAAATCACAGGCGAGAAATTGCGTAACTAGCCAATAATATTCCATCACGTTGTCTACGTTTATTTTCTTGAATATTCTGGCGTTTCTCAAGAGTACTTAATAGATTTGCACGTTCTCGACCTAAAATAATTTCAGAAAATCATATTTCGTTTTCTACGCACATTTGATATTTTTTTATAAATTTCTTTTGGAAATGATACGTACAAACAACATTTAATTCCTCGTACCTTTTAATGCAGCGTGTTTAAGGTATAATGTCGTATTTAGTATACTATGCAAATGTTAAGATCGTAAATTTTATTCGGAATAGTACGAAAAATAACATTTAATTTGTCTTACCTTCTAATTCAGCATGTTCTTTATGACATAAGGAGTAATGTCGTTGTATATTAAATTTATTAATGCCTAATAGGATTTTCGAGCATAACATACAACGTATGTTCTCCCCTTCTAAACAGCAAAAAAACTCTTCCTCCCATTTCTCATGAAATAATCGTTTTCTAACGAGTACACACTGCTTTGATAATGCCATTATGCCACCACTGATATTGCTTATGAAATTGATATAGAACCTGCCCACGCCTAGGAGCTGCGTGAGGGAGGAACGGGGACTGTGCAGATGATGTCACTCAGAGTGATAAGCTCTGTGAAGGTCAGTGAGGAACTAATTCTCAAGTGAAACACTATGCCCATCTATTAGACTCTAGATAGATTTTCCATTTGTTCATCTGTGCTTGCTATTTATCATGAATTTAAAGTACCTATATTCAGTTCTTAATCCACCACTGTTCAGTAACGGTTAGCATGTCTGACCGTGCAACGAGTAGGCCCAGGTTCATATCATGTTTGGGGCAAGTTGCCTCGTAGGAGTTTTTACGAGGTTTTGCCTCAACTAATTGAAGCAGAACTGCCGGGTACTTTAGACGTTGGACCTCGCATTATTTCACCTTCATTCATCCACATGCCATGATCATCATTACCACAGTCCGAGGTCAGTGTGCTGTATCCGTACAAGAGCGCGATCGTTCGGCAACAAATGTTATTCACAGAACAGGAGTGGTAAGCTGCGATGCAAGTCTTCGGATCTCTTCTCCGTAAAAGAGGGGGAAAAATCCAGTTCTTCTGTAATGTCTTTATCAAGAATTCTATTTTAGTGCATTCTTTCACAGATTTCAGAAATCTTATTTCCATTGTTTATATATGGCTTGTATATTTCTTGACAGAGCCCATAACTAATTTCAATATAAGACAGTAGATAGGTCCACTGTCATAACTCTGTAGAATTTTAATCCTCTTTCCGATTTCTTTAAAGTTTTTGTAATTGTTTTTCCTGAGAATTCTGTATTACAATAGTACATTATGCAACGAGCCTATAATGGTAGTAATTAAGACGCGAGTATGTTTATGAAGCGAGCGCAAGCGAGTTTCTTAATTTTCATACGAGCGTCTTAATTATCATTATAGTCAAGTTTCATGCGACTTTTTATGCTCGACCATATTGATTTTTTCCGACAATTGGTGAAATGAATTTGCGGGAATGTGCTTTGTGAAAGGCTGGAAGATGACGGTGAATTGATGTTAATTTGTGTGTTGTTTTTTCGACTGAGTTTAATATTGTCTAATCTCGCTCTAGTTGTCTTTCGATTGCATATCCGAGAATAATCGATACTTGCGCTTTCATATTGCTACAATGGTATTTTCTGATTGGTGGAACACCTGAACTTTAATGTTTAGGTGTACTTTAATGAGGTCCATTAAAGGGCTGCTACCAGGTGTATAATTACTACATTTCGGCATGGTCCAGCATAAAAACTATAACCATTCATGAAATGATGAAGGATGGGTGGAGCGGAGAAAAATTCTTTCCGGCACGGGGACTCGAACCCGGGTTTTCAGCTCTACGTGCTGACGCTCTATCCACTAAGCCACACTTAATTCCCGTTCCGCTGCCGGATTGAATTCTCTCAGTTTAAGTTCCACCTCTTAGTTTACCTTTAGTGGCCAACCTTCATGCACTGTGTCACAGATGTGTGACAGTGGCACAATGTCCAACACACTATGTGCAGAGGTGCACTCATTACGAGTGACTAAGTGGCCGGGATCCGAGGAATGAGCGCCGTCTTGAATCACTAAGTGATTATTTACACATATATTATTGTCATGTACCGAAGTACATATGATGCATTATCATATGATGAAGAATTTTTCTCCGCTCTACCCATCCTTCATCATATAATAAAGCAGAATTCCTGCACGTAAATATCATATGTACTTCAATACTTGAAAATAATATAACCATTCACCTTTGCTATACAACTTTTCGTATAGGCCTAATAATTTACTTTCTGAATTTAAATTACCGTCACCCATTAGGCCTAGGGTAATAGCCGAACAATTTTTTTTTACAAAACATTCAATGAACTGCTTGATAGCTTTTACTGGGAATCAGCCTACTTCATGAAATGAGAAAACATCTAATTTAATAAAGAGAAAATTGATGTTTTTTTTTCTTTTTTTTTTTTTTACAATTCTACATACTTTATATACAAAAAATCACCCTCTTTGAGAATGTCTTATACATGTGAGTGTAAGATTTGGAATTTGGATTTTAGTTATTCTTATACCAAATAAAAAAATGTTTTAATAAATATATCTGGGATAATTTGATCAAAGGTAAATAATTATTAGATATACCTACAAATATTATTTATATGTGTATTATGCATAGTGCATAGTATTTCATTTCTGCAGAGATATCTATCTCATTTTTTATCATTTTTATCCCTGTATTTATTTTCTGTTTCACGTTATTTATTATTATTTTCTTTCCTATTTCTTTATTGCTTCCTTTCTTCTTATTATTGTTTCATTTCATTGTATTATTTTTCGTTTATTGTACATGGTCCGGCAAAAAGATCCGATGTTCTCAGGTTGGCAGTACTGTGGCTAAGACAGTCGCGCAGCGGTGGGGGGATAGGGAATGGTAACTCCATTATTAATGTCATTTCAGTAGCGATGGATCCGTGGACGGATAGCATTGGACGTTTGCCGTGGAGATGTTTTTTGCAAAACAATTTATTCAGTAGTTTTTACACAGCGTAGATTCCGACATCATTTCAATATGGGTCGACATGGGCGAGTTTCCAGCCGTAACACAATTTTATTGAGGATAAACAATTTCAGAACGAGTTCTTCAGCATCAAAATGTAAGTCAACAGAAAGGTCAAGGACCGCCCTTACGCCAGGAATATGGTAGACAGGACAATACTGAACTTCAGAGTCAGGCTTCAGGAGTGCATTAGAAAAAAATGGACGTCATTTGGAGGGGTCCACACCTGAGGAGTAACGGTTAGCGCTTCTGGCCCCGGTCGGGGCAAGTTACCTGGTTACCTGGTTTCCGGGGTTTTCCCTCAACCCAATATGAGCAAATGCTGGGTAACTTTCGGTGCTGGATCCCGGACTCATTTCACCGGCATTATCACTTTCACCTCATTCAGGCGTTAAATAACCTAAGCTCTTGATAAAGCGTCTTAAAATAACCTACTTAAAAAAAAAACAAATTTGGAGGGTGTATTTTCGAAATCTAATTTTGCTCTTCTGCATCAGTAAATGGCAATAATGCCTCTTTTCGATAGAAAGATAAAAACCAACTTATATTAAAATACAACTGTGTTGTCTCATTTCAAAAAACGTCAGATCTTTCTGCCCGACCCTGCACTTTGTTTGTTCTATTGTATTGTGAATTTATTATGTATAACTGCTGTAATTGGGGTCTAGCTCTTCTATGACACATAAAATTTAAAAAATAAATTAATAAATAAATAAGTAAATAAATAGATAAATCTGTACTAATAATAAATCTGTAGCCGAAATTTTTCTGGTAATTTTCGATTTTCCAAAAATAATTGGTCCTAACATATATAATTAACCATCCTGAAACCGAAAATCGCTTTTTTGAAATTTTTGTTTGTATGTCTGTCTGTGTGTCTGTCTGTCTGTATTTTGTTACCTTTCACGCGATAATGGCTGAAGCGATTTATATGAAAATTGGAATATAAATTAAGTTCGTTGTAACTTAGATTTTAGGCTATATGGATCATTCAAAATACATTATTTAAAAGGGGGTTATAAGGGGCCTGAATTAAATAAATCGAAATATCAAGCTTATTATTGATTTTTATGAAATATGTTACATAAACAAAAGTTTCTTTAAAAATAATTTTCGATAAGTTTTGTTCCTTGACAAATTTTGATAGGACTGATATTTAATGAGATAAATGAGTTTTAAAATTAAAATAACTGCCATCTAAGGCCGTGTAATGAATTAAAAACAAATACTTCGTCTATAAGGGGCCTTGGACACAACAATCGAAAGCTATGAAAGATAGCCTACAGAGAATGTTTCTGTGTTTGTATGAAGTAATATCGGAAGCTAAATTAACCGATTTGTATAATTAATTATTATTTCACCATTGGAAAGTGTAGTTTCTCTAGATGGACATAATGCTATAATGTTATTACAGTAACTTCTGATATAATATAATATAATATAATATAATATAATATAATATAATATAATATAATAATATTATATAAATATAATTTAAGTTATTTGAAGGGTTCAGACCCATAGTGGGCCTAGCGCTATTTACTGAATACGTAGAAAACAAGGGTTAAAATTAAGTTATTACCATAATTCAATGGAAAGCTATAACAAGTAAAATAAAGTATACACATTAAATCTAAATGATGTCAATCTTCATTAAACTATGGTTACATGTAATGAAAATTAAGAAACATGTTAAAGGAATTGTCATT
>JAJSOF020000027.1:103483498-103543498 GCA_025594305.2 Periplaneta americana
GTTCCCGATCCCGGGCTCCGGCAAGCTTTTCGTTAATTGTGAATGCTCACATTTAAATGCACACATTTTAACTATTTTACCGTTTTCGTTTTCGTTCCGATTCTCGTTTCCGGTTTATTGTGAACCAGCCTTAACTCTTCTCGGATTCTCAGCCAGGTGAGTTTGTGAAATGCTACATCGGGTAGACGGGACGCACCATCATGGAACGCTGCAAGGAACATCAACGCAGCATAAGACTGTATTACCCCGATAAGTCTGCAATAGCCCAACACAGCCTAGAAACTGGTCACAAGATAGATTTCGGCACCACCACCATCTTGGACAAGACATCAGGTTACTGGGACTTGATTATCAAGGAAGCCATCGAAATCCAGCTAGATGGCAATAATTTCAACAGAGACGGGGGTCTACAGCTGAGTACAGCATGGAAACCTGCCATCAATACGCGTAGACCACCACCACACGGCAGACAGTCGGGACCATCAAGTAGCTCCTGATTGGCTACCGCTTCCACCAACCAGAATGCGCCTGGCGGTCGGGACTAGGAACTAGCTCCTGATTGGCCCGCAGCGGGAAGCCCTACTATTGCATATATACCGGCTAGACATGGTCCCACATCACTTCATTCCCTGAAGAAGATGGCAGAGCTAGCCGTCGAAAGCTTGGAAGCTAATCTCCAATTCATCTGGCTGAGAACCCGAGAAGAGTTATTCTAAATTAAAAATAATTTTCTTCAGTTTCTTTCCATCTTTATATAATTTTTTATTTCGTTTTATTCTCCAGCAATATTATTTACATTGATTGACTTCGTATTGTCAAGGACATAACTGAAATAACTAATCCATATCCTTGGTGTGTTTAATCATTTAAATAAAAACATTGAGAAGGGCTTTGTAGGACATGACATTGCAATGCGAAATATTGATCTGTCCGTTACCTAATTACTGAATTTTATTCTTTAAATAGTTCATTTTTTGTTTAAATGTTTGTAGTTGTTCCTGGGTGGATAACGGCAGAATTTATTTTAATTTTGGTATCTGTCTGTACTTTGCATACAACATCTAAAAACACAAAAATGTTGGGGTGTGATGTGTAAACGCAACTGTTAAATTTTGTTTGGAAACTTTCACTATTTATGTGTATAAAAAGTACAAATATTGTTCAAAGTAGACGAGAACACTGTTATGAACCATTATTTTTTTACATCTTTCTTAGTTAATTCTGAATGAAATCAATACGATGTTTTTTGATTCACTAACAAATGGACTGCTTACGCCTACATGGACACTAGTGTACTTAGAACGTTCATGTCCGCAACGATATGTAACCAAAAGCAGATAGACCGTGATACCCACCCTCCCACCAAGCCAGCCAGACTTACTGGAGGGAATCGGAAAGAAAAATTAACCGCGGGAGGGAGTCGGTAGTCACCCCAATTTACCTGGTTCAGGTTTTTCGGGGATTTTATTTCAACACATTAAGAGAAAATTCTGGGTAACTTTCTGCACTTCTCCCTGGACTCATTTCGCTGGCATTATCACCTTCATATCATTCAGACGCTAGATAACAATACTTACTTACTTACCTACTTACTTACTTGCTTTTAAGGAACCCGGAGGTTCATTGCCGTCCTCACATAAGCCCGCCATTGGTCCCTATCCTGAGCAAGATTAATCTAGTCTCTATCCTCATATCCCACCTCTCTCAAATCCATTTTAATATTATTTTCCCATCTACGTCTCGGCCTCCCTAAAGGTATTTTTCCCTCCGGCCTCCCAACTAACACTCTATATGCATTTCTGGATTCGCCAATAGTGCTACATGCCCTACCCATCTCAAACGTTCCTAATTATGTCAGGTGAAGAATAGAATGTGTGCAGTTCTGTGTTGTGTAACTTTCTCCATTCTCCTGTAACTTCATCCCTTTTAGCCCCAAACATTTTCCTAAGAACCTTATTCTCAAACATCCTTAATCTCTGTTCTTCTCTCAAAGTGAGAGTCCTAGTTTCACAGCCATACAGAGCAACCGGTAATATAACTGTTTTATAAATTCTAACTTTAAGATTTTTTGACAGCAGACTAGATGAGAAAAGCTACTCAATCAAATAATAACAGGCATTTCCCATATTTATTCTGCGGTTAATTTTCTCCCGAGTGTCATTTATATTTGTTACTGTTGCTCCAAGATATTTGAATTTTTCCACCTCTTCGAAGGATAAATCTCCAGTTTTTATATTTCCATTTCGTACAATATTCTGGTCACGAGACATAATCATATACTTTGTCTTTTCGGGATTTACTTCCGACCCCATCGCCTGGATAAAAATAGTAGCTAATGAAACGTCACAAAGAAAGGAATAAAAATATATCTGTATTTTATAAGTTTGATATTTTTATAAAAATTCCTATCAAGAAACGAGCATCAATTGAAAGTCAAAATATTTATAGTGCTCATAAAACTTGCATGCCAAGCACCTCACATCATTCAGTATCTAATGTTTGACACATGACGATTAGTTCTCTTCCTTGAGCTCGACTTCCCTAGTAAATTACTGCTTTAGGGGAGAGTCGGGTAGTATCGGACATCGGGTAATATCGGACAGTGGGTTTCTTTCATCTACCACACGATGATAGTACCTGATTGATATGGTTACGTTTCTGTGATGTCGCATAGAGAAACGTAACTATATCATTCTGGTACTACCATATGGTGGTAGATGAGAGAAACGCACTGTCCGATACTACCCGATGTCCGATACTACCCGACTCTCCCCTAATATGCTGTGATTTCCTTTCATAGAAAATAATAAACTTGGTTCTGCATAGCCACAATCATTATAACGCTTCAGCGCTGTGCCATCTCTTGTGTTCTGAGGAAGTAAATTTATTGGCGAAAATTTATTAAAACTGATGACATCGAATGTAATGCAATCCAGTGCATGCAAGAGCCAGCGTACAGGCAGACAAGTTAGGGGGCACAAACTAAGTGTAATGCGAACTTGTTGCAAACAACGGGTAATGGAATTTGATCCCCTGACCACATCCAGCAGAAGTGCTGTAGTAACTGCAGGGCATAGCAAGTCTGTCCAGAATTCAAGAGTTTCTCAGACAACCAGGACGTGGCTTGAACTTGGGATACTGCAATCCACTCTATGGCCTCTTTCATAATGCAGAGCTACTACCAAATAAATAGTCTGCTATGAACAGACTTGAGGTGGTCCTTCATAACCATAATTGTCTTACCTGTAGGTCAAAAATGCAGACTAGACATTGTATCTTCTGTGAAGGTTTTATGGACATTATAAAGAATGATCAGTTTTAATAGAAGTTTCCTACAATTTTTCGAAATTCTTATACTGTAGATATCATGTAATGTTTTTTAAACTCATAAATTTTTGTTTTATACAATTTAGGATCCTCGTGGTCTTCCTGTGTTATTTTTTATATTTTTCAAATAAAAAAATGTATTAGTTCACAGAATAAGCCTATTATACAAATAATGTCTCTGAGAAATTAACAAGTAACTAAATAAATAACGGGAATTAACCCAATTATCAAAATACAAAGTGACATAATAATAATAATAATAATAATAATAATAATAATAATAATAATAATAATCTTCTTCTTCTTCTTCACTTCCTGGTTTAGGCATTAATTGCCTGTTCCGTCTTCACTAATAGATCTAGGACCATCTCTTCCTAGGACGTCCAACATCTCTTCTTCCTCTTGGGAAGTAGTTTTGTATTCTCTTTGGTAATCTACTCTCTGCCATTCTTTCTATATGTTCTTTCCATTGTTCCTTATTGTTAGTTATCTTTTCTTTTATGGAGTAGATTTGCAGTTTTTCACGGATATCCTCGTTTCTTATCTGGTCCATTCTAGTACACCCCTTTACTCTCCTTAAAAACTTCATCTCAGCTGCCTGGATTTTACTTTCATGTTTAGTAGTGGTAATCCAAGATTCACTCCCATATAGGAGGGCAGGAACTGCCATTGTTTTATAAAATTTTAATTTTGTTTGTTTGTGGGCTTTATTATTCAACGTTGTATTTATTGTGCCACAAATAGCTTGGAACTGATTGATTTTATGTTCAATATCCTTATCATATCCATAGCTAATATCACATCCTAAATATTTATAGTGGGATACTTGTTCAATCAATAATAATAATAATAATAATAATAATAATAATAATAATAATAATAATAATAATTTAAAATGGAATAATCATATTCATTATATTTGCAATAAATTACGTAAAACATTATAGGTATTACTTTCAGCGTATTCCGAATCTCACCGGACCGGTGGACAACAATGACGTCACGCTGCAGCGAAATGGGAACAAAACTGCTGGAAGGATCGATGGCTGTCATGGCGACTGTATAAGTTGTCTGTGCTAAGCTAGCAAAATTTTGCGAAATTTCCGTACTGCCATCTCGTTCAAAGAAAAGAAAGCATAAACAATTTATTTCTTGAACCGGTAGTAATAACTGGTCCGTTGACATGTTCGCTCATAAGCCATTAACATATTGTTTTTACGTTGTGCTCATTACAAATAATACAGCAGAACACACCGCCATGACACAACAGTGCACGCTGTCATTCCTCTGCTAATTCCCGCCCTATACAAGAACCAATCAGATTCACTGATGGCGGCTGAGGGAGACTGCCACCACCTCTGCAAGTTGATGGCACCGGTGCGACACCGGTGGAATATCAGTGACTCCATCGGTGAAATTCGGAACACCGTGATGCCATCAGATTGCTCAGCGCTGAGATTCGGAATGCGCTCTTTGTTGTTCTAAGAAATATTTTGTCAATTAACTGTTTACGTACAATTTATTTAGCATTATTTCAACCTATATTTATGTATGGCATTATAGGTTGGGGTGGAACTTATAAATCCAACGTTTATCCGTTAATTTTACTACAGAAAAAAGTGTTAAAAATTTGTTTTAAAAACCAGAAAGATTACCCAACTGAATTATTGTTTAAACATTTCAAAGTTTCCAACATTAAACAAATTTATTATTTTATTTTATTAAAATATTTTCACAGAAATGTTAATAACTTTGAAAGGTATACACGTAAATATAGAACTAAAAATACGAATTCTCTACGTTTGTCTGAACCAAAATGTAAAACCAATGCAACTTTTTATCATAGCATGAGTCAAGATCCCAGATTATTAAACAGATTTTATTCTAATATTATTTTAATCACGAATCCTCTCCAAATTAATACAATATAAATAAAAAATTGTATTGGATTTATAGTTTGGGTTTAAACATATTAAACACTTTTTAATCTGTATCCACTCTCAGTTTTAAATTTATGTTTGTCAGTATTGGAATCCTTTCTATTATTATTATTATTATTATTATTATTATTATTATTATTATTATTATTATTAAAACTTGATTGAAATTATACTTTGGCATTTTGAATTAAACACATAAAACTTTGTAAGAAAACAACTTGATGGCGTCGTAAGAATCCAGTGGATGTTAGTGCGATGTAATCCTGCATTAAAGATGTCAGAACGCGTTATTCCGCTCTCTGCTTTGCTAACACAACTCAGCTTCCTTCCTCTATTTGTTATTTCTTCTTTCTTCATGCGCTGCCAACCCATGTACTTCCTGCATTTTCTGTCTAACTACAAATATGAACAGACGTTACCTTGTTTTGCTCTTTAATAAGATTTCTTATATTTTCACATTTTATTGTGTAAACTTTGACCTCAATATCCTGCGTTGCGAGATCAGGGTTGAAATAAAACAAGGACGATAGACAAAACTGAGTATGGAGGTAATTTGAGATTTAGGAAGAAATGGCGCAGTTACAAACGACTGAAAAAATTGAAATAAAACTGAACGGCGAGAATGGAACTCGAGACAATAAAAAGACGGTGACAAGACTGAAAATAAATCATTTGTAACAAGATAAATTTTCACAAAAGACAAAAAGTTAAACATGAAAAAATAAACAGATTAAATGAAACAAATGAAAGAACAAAGAAATGGACAACTAAGAACGATAAGTAAATAAACAAAATGCAGTTGGAAAGCTTCGTTATCGTGGGCGTGGTTGACATTGTAACGATGTTTGGGATTTAAAGTAAAATTTTGATATTTCTTTTCATTTCTGCTTTTATGCTCCCTGCATTTAAATTTAACAAGGAGGAGCTTTCTCGTTCACTATTTTATAGCTGCTTTCTCATTCCATGAGGCCAAGTCTCGAGACAACAATGCAATTGAATGGTTTGTTTCCAAAGCCTGCTATTTCACTTTCAGTTTTTTTTTTTTACAGGAAGGAGCTATAAAATGAACGAGTTAATTTTTAAATATGTGTTTATTCTTATTTTAATAATATTTTATACCATTCTATGTACTTAATATACTACAGTCGGGCTCAAATCTCCTGACGTTTCGCGAGCGCGACGTTGCCACAACTACTCTCTCCGTCTCTGTCTCTCAGCGGCAGTAGTGAAGCGCGATTCTTTACCAGGGATTGGTTTGATAGGAAGATGCAGAAGGCTTTTTATAAATATCATCCAGAGGTCTGCATCGGACGTTTTCGCTCGAGCGTCAAGTAGTTCATAGTATAAACCGATAGGTAGCGCACATGCATGATGGGTAAAATTGTCACGAGCGATAAATCCTCGAACGGTATAAGCCGAGCGTCAGACATTCGTTCTTGTTAAAGTGATGAATTGTGTAGTAACATCATAGATGTTTATCATTTCAAAACTTTGCAGTGTTTAACTAACCTCTCCATAGTACAACTACAAAACTTGCTTTAAAATGTAATATAAATGTTGTAGGTAATTTTTTTTTTCACCCACACAGGAGTGATTTTGTTTTTGCCACATCTGATAAATGTAATTATTATAAACGGAGAACACAATCACGATAATGCAAGAAATGTATCAAGTTTTCTAGTAGTAGTAGTAGTAGTAATAATAATAATAATAATAATAATAATAATAATAATAATAATTGGTGTATCAATCTTTGCGTCTGTAACAATTGTGCAGCATGATTATTCGTTTTATTATATTTTCTGTGACGTTATCTCTGTACTAATATTGTTATTAATCTACTGCTATATAATAATATTTTGTAAAACGTTTCTACATTGTCGCAGTATATAGGCGAAACACTATGTATGAACCTATCATATTATATATATGGTAAATCAAATATTGAAATTATTAATTAGCAATAATAACTGTATATCGAAGTTTTTCATACTATTTTATTTATAACTTCATGTTCCTGTTTTGGTACGTTCCATTGACTGTTCCATTAAACGTTTGTCATAAACGCGGAAAATAAACCTTATTTTTACCGTGAGAGCAAAACATATGTGTATCTTATCTGTCGCCTTCCATACAAGATAAGACATGTCGGTGAGATGACCTTGTACTGTGCTTCTATTTATTACGAGCGTATCACGACCGATCGTATCTCACTCGAGGGTGCGACACTCGACCGAGTTCAAGCGAGCGATTTAACTCCAATGCACCACTCTGATGTCATCAAATTGCACTGAATTAAATTAAAAGTCACAAAATATAGAAACATTAGTTGAGTCAGACGTAAATAATCGTACTCGCTGGGTTTATATGAGTTTTTATAATAGTTTTACTTTTATTAGGGTTACCAAATAAAGTTATCGAAAAACACAAAGGCGCATTGTGATAAAATAAATTGAATGATAGGCTTAATTTTAAATAGCTCCATCAAATTATATTGAAAGAATTGGCGAATGCTGTCCACTCCACCGTTTCTCTCTCTCTCTCTCTTAAGGTTTTTCTTCTTTCTTTCCCTGGCAGCTTTATACTCAAATACATGGGCGACTGCCAATCATGTATTTGAATAAAGAAAAATGCTATTAGATACTGTATATAAGTCAAAATTAGTATACCCGCCTAATACGAGGTCCCGGTTAATACGCGTTTTATACGCTGTCCCTTGAATATCGTCTTATCGGGGTTTTACTGTATTAACCCATAAAATTGGAACCACTGGATTTAGCTTTTTTCTACGTTTTCTTTCACTGAAACTGTTACTCTTTTTAAAAATGCCCACCAAAACAGCCTACGTGTGGGGGCAGTCCCCAGCCCGTGCCTCTCCCATCAAGGGGGACTAATAGATAGAGCACATTTTAGACGCCATCAAGACGTATGTGGGCATCGAGGTGGATAGACAGAATAAGAAATGAAGCAGTGCTAGAAGGAGTGGGTGAAGAAACTATGATGTTGAAACCGATCAAGGAGAGAAAAATAAATTGGCTGGGTTACTGGCTAAGAAGAAACTGTCTACTGAAGGAATGGTGAACAGGAAGAATGTTCGGGGCAGAAGAAGATATCATATCATAGACAATATTGAGATATATGGATCGTAGGTGGAGACAAAGAGGAAGGCGGAAAATGGGAAGGACGGAGAGTTCTGGGTATGCAGTGAAGGACCTGCCCTTGCGTAGAAAACTATGAGTTTTTACTTACTTACTTACTTACAAATGGCTTTTAAGGAACACGGAGGTTCATTGCCGCCCTCACATAAGCTCGCCATTGGTTCCTATCCTGAGCAAGATTAATCCAGTCTCTATCATCATATCCCACCTCCCTCAAATACATTTTAATATTGTCTTCCCATCTACGTCTCGGCCTCCCTAAAGGTCTTTTTCCCTCCGGCCTCCCAACTAACATTCTATATGCATTTCTGGATTCGCCCATACGTGCTACATGCTCTACCCATCTCAAACGTCTGGATTTAATGTTCCTAATTATGTCAGATGAAGAATACAATGCGTGCAGTTCTGCGTTGTGTAACTTTCTCCATTCTCCTGTAACTTCATCCCTCTTAGCCCCAAATATTTTCCTAAGCACCTTATTCTCAAACATAATAACCTATGTTCCTCTCTCAAAGTGACAATTTTTACTACTACTATTATTATTTTTATCATCATAGTTATAATCATTTATCAATTCTCAGAAAATTAACATAAAATTGAAGTAACCTTATTCAGCATTCCCAAACACGAAGTGAAAAGCACTTCCAGACAAGTAGATAGTTTTGGTTGAGTGTACCGGGACACAAGCTCGATTCTCTCGTGATACCCAGTTGTATCAGTGTGCTGCTTGGTCCCCGTGATACTTCTGCTTCTCCTCCAGCAGTTGTGTTCTGCGTATAATCTAAACAAACCCCTGATGTCTGTTTCCATCCGTCGTGAATTGCTACAAACTGTAAATGTTTCGCAGAGTTCTTGTGAGATATGTGGATACTGTGAATGATATAAACAGCGGTAGCACTTGGTGCTTTTAAGCAGAAGGTCCGACCTTCAATCCTGGCGCAGAAGTAGAAATTTAGTTCATATTCCACAGGAACTGTATGTTTCTTCCCTTGTGTTTATTATGTGTTATCTCAATCTGCGATTTTTTTCACATTAAGCGCAAAAACATGGGCTTTTGTAAAGTTAAAAATTTGAGTATGGGGTTCATTTCTAATATGAGCGAATTGAGACAAAATTTCCAAAACTGGGGGGGGGGGGACATTATGAAGGCGGCAATAGTGACTTGCTGTGACGGTTGACAAATTCCTGTGTAATATTCGTGGCCGTGAACCCGAAGCAGGATATGATTTGTAGAGGAGATAAGGATGTTTGACTCCACTGCAGAAAACGTACCCTCTGCTGATCCACGGATGATAATTTCCCTCTTCTACAGTATACTTTTTAGAGTCCCGCGCCGTGGCGTCGTGGTCTAAGGCATCCTGCCTAGGACTCGCGTTACGGAATGCGCGCTGGTTCGAGTCCTCATGGGGGAAGAAATTTTCTCATGAAATTTCGGCCAGTGTATGGGACCGGTGCCCACCCAGCATCGTGATGCACTTGGGGAGCTACTATAGGTAGCGAAATCCGGTTGCGAATACCAGCTATAACGACTGGGGTCATCATCGTACTAACCACGCGATACCTCCATTCTGGTTGGATGATCGTCCACCTCTGCTTCGGCATGTGGGCGTGAGGCCAGCAGCCGGCTGATCGGTCTAGGCCCTTCACGGGCTGTAGCGCCACGGATTATTATTATTATTATTATTATTATTATTATTATTATTATTATTATTATTATTATTATTTTTTATTATTATTTTTCTCCTATGTGTTTATTAATTTTATACTATACATTGGTTAGATCCAAGCTTGAATATGCATCTGTTGTATGGAACTCCATCACTTCCACTGACTCGGCTAAATTGGAGAATATTCAAAGAGAAAATTTATTTCCCTGTGTTCTTATAGATTTTTACCAAATTTCGATTATAACTATGAGACTAATTGCGAATATTTCAATTGCGGTAGTTTGTTCACCAGACGTCAGGATCTTGATTATTTATTTTTTTGTAAAGTCATTAAGGGTGATATTGATTGTGAATCTTTCATAAGCAATATCAGTCTTCAAATTCCTGCTAAGGGTTTAAGATTTCATAAATTGTTTTATAATAGGAATTTTAAATCTCTGTCTCCGGTCTGCAGATGTATTAAATATGCTAATTTGCATGGATTGAACTTGGATCCATTTAATGTGTAGTATATACTTTTCGAGTTTTATGTCAGTTTTATTATTTATGCCATTGTTAGATATGTATCATACTATTCTCGTCATTTGCATAACTTTACAATATTAATTATATGATTCCTGTCTTCATTTATATGGTTTCATTAATTCATTTATAATACATTTTATTTAATTGCCATCATTTTAATTATCTCACTGAACTAATTTTAATAATATTATTTGTGCTATTTATTTTGTTGCATTTTGGTCAATTGAGTAATGTATACTATTATATTGATTGTATTTTCATCTCATTGCCATTTTCTATCATTCATTCTCATCATCATTTGTTGTTTTGTTTCGTTTTGTACCTGTGTTAAACTGTAATTGGCCTTGTGCTGTTGTTTCGCATTAATATTCTAAATAAATAAATAAAATAAATAAATAATAATAATAATAATTATTATTATTATTATTATTATTTATACTTTTATAACCGAATTTGTGAATATGTATATTTTTCATACATAGGTAATTAAACGGTTACCGATATTAACCCTACTGATGCTACTACTGACATTACTACCACTACTGTTACTAGGTATGTGCTAGTGATATTACTACCATTACTGACACTACTGATATTACTACTACCACTGCTTCTAGAGATCTCATATTTTATTTCTGCCTCTGTGCAACGTAACAGTCTGCGGTGAAGGGGAAGAGTGATAGCATACGTTTGTACTAACATGTGAGAAAAAGAACGACTTAACTCTCACATTACACTAAGGCAAGCAGTGACCAGAGAATTGGAATGAAAGCAATCAGATATATTTTATTTTCCTTTTTAGTACTCTCACAGCCTCGACCAAGTTAGGCCACTTCATACTCAGTGTTCAGTTACTGGTAGAGATATAATGAAACATCTCTACTAGGGCCTACTACTACTACTACTACTACTACTTATATTACTACTGTTATTACTACTTATATTACTACTGTTACTGCTACTACTGATATTAGGCCTACTAGTAATGTTATTACTACACTGATACTACAAATTCTACTACTACTACCAGTGACGAAGTTAAGGTATGGGCAAGCTGAAAAATGTGCTTACATTATTTTTTATACAGTACATGTTTATCGGCTTTTCTATCAAATTTTTTTACACATACTCTACAAGAAGATGATGACTACTCACTTTCACCCCCAAACACTATACATTATAGGTAAAACAATATAACTTATTTGTCTTAGAAGAGAAATTTAGGAGCGAAGCGAAGAGAAAGATATAAGTACGTAAATAAATAACGGATAGAATAGTAAGGAAATAATAAGTGTTGTAAAATACAGAAAATGAAAATGTAGATAAATAATTTAGGAGAAAATAGATGGAAAAGAATGATTAAGAGTAGGTAGATTTAAGAGTAGAGAATTGAAAAAAAAAATAATAAAAATAACAAAACATAAAATAAAAAATAAAATGAATAAATATATAATGCAAATTATTAAGAAAAGGAATATGCAACATTAAATAGAAAAGCAAGAAATGGAAGGGAGACAGTCTAGGCACAGTCTAGTATATACAGTCACGAAGCTCAATACATAGTAAATATGCATCAATAGATAGTTGCTAACCACTAGGATCGCTACTATCGCCTCATAAACTCAAGCTTCGTGACTGTATATACTAAACTGTGGTCTAGGTATGAAAGAGAATAGATAGGGAGGGATAGATAGCAATTCATTTAAAACAGATGAATAGGAAGTAATCAGGAAATACTTGGCAAATGAATATATTAACATAAGATGGTGATATGTATTAAAGGGATGGTGGATCGAAAAGCAGAAATGTAAAAGTCCACCATAACTACGAATAATTGTAAAGTTGGCTGACATATAAATACCAAAATCAATAAGTTATTTATCTCAGAGCACCCTGTTAGCCAACGATATTTATTATACAATGACAACTGAAAATTTATATTTCGTCTTCCTTCATCCGCTATTTTAATATGTAAATGTGGTGTCGATCTCGTATCTTTGTAAGCACATTTTGTTTCATATGACCAACTTCAAAACAGTTTCTCTTTTAATTCTACAAATAATGGCCTTAATATTCTCTCACTATGAGCCATTTTACACAAAATTAATATATATCAAAAACACACCGTTGATTAAACTAAACTCAACAACGCCGCGCATTCGGAGAACACCAATATAACTTGACGTATTATTGTGACGGAAGCCTAGTCTAGTTTTTTGCGGTAATGTAGCAAATGGATACCCTCTGCCCGGTCCCTCCTCAAGCTTGCGAATCAAAGATCCGCAGCCATGCTTGTAGAGACTTCTGCCAGAAGCCTCACACTGAACTTTCCATACTGGAATGACTGCCAGCAGTGAACTTAATTTATGGTAGGATCGAGTGCAACCAAGTGTTACGATACATCGTTATTACGCACTTATAGCCTACTCTTACTAGGTATGACTGAAATTTTTTGGGTAGGAAAGCACCAGAATTCTCTTATGAGCTTCGCCACTGACTACTACTACTACTTCTACTATTACTTCTAATTGGCCGGGTAGCTCAGTTGTTAGAGCAGTTGGCTACTGACTGGAAGGTCCGGGGTTCGATCCCAGGTGGTGACAGGATTTTTCTCGTTGCCAAACTTTCAGAACGGCCCGGAGGTTCACTCAGCCTCCTATAAAATTGGGTACCGGGTCATTCCCGGGGTAAAGGTGGTCAGAGCGTGGTGCCGACCACACCACCTCATTCTAGTGCCGAGGTCATGGAAACCATGGGGCTCTACCTCCATGCCCCACAAGTGCCTTCATGGCAAGGTACGGGGATACCTTTATTATTATTATTATTATTATTATTATTATTATTATCATTATTATTATTAATAAGGAAATTAAACGCAGAATAAATATGGGAAATGCCTGTTATTATTCAGTTGAGAAGCTTTTGTCGTCTAGTCTGCTGTCAAAAAATCTGGAAGTTAGAATTTATAAAACAGTTATATTACCGGTTGTCCTATATGGCTGTGAAACTTGGACTCTCACTTTGAGAGAGGAACAGAGTTTGAGGGTTTTTGAGAATAAGGTTCTTAGGAAAATATTTGTTGCTAAGAGGGATGAAGTTACAGGAGAATGGAGAAAGTTACACAACGCAGAACTGCACGCATTGTATCCGTCACCTGACATAATTAGGAACATTAAATCCAGACGTTTGAGATGGGCAGGGCATGTAGCATGTATGGGCGAATCCAGAAATGCATATCGAGTGTAAGTTGGGAGGCCAGAGGGGAAAAGACCTTTGGGAGGCCGAGACATAGATGGGAAGATAATATTAAAATGGATTTGAGGGAGGTGGGATATGATAGAGACTGGATTAATCTTGCTCAGGATAGGGACCAATGGCGGGCTTATGTGAGGGCGGCAATGAACCTCCGAGTTCCTTAAAAGCCAGTAAGTAAGTAAGTATTATTATTATTATTATTATTATTATTATTATTATTATTATTATTATTATTATTATTATTAGTTTCGGAACAAAACCAGAACCAGTCATTGTCACCTATTTTCTCTACCCACTGTTCACAGTATACGGTTGGTTTACGAAGGACGACGATAAGAAGTACCACGAGAAATGTCCAACCGAATATCGTCTATGTTCACCTGTGTCTATCCCTCCAGAATCTAAACCCAACCTCGAACTATGAAAGCGAAAGTTTTAGCCATTCTGATAACGATCCACCAAGGAAAGAAAGCCCCTTAAATTCACAGATAACTTATGTAACAAAATATCTGATTACTGACTTTAACTTCCTGTTAAAGCTCGAGTGGCTATAGTGGCAATTAAAACAGAAGCTGTGGGTAGAAGTCAAGGGCCTTCACTCTGGAGAATTCAGGATCAAAATATGTTTTGATGCTGACGTCAGAGTTGGAGCTTCGAGTGGGAGGTAAAAGAAGAGTTGGGATCGATACAAGATTACACAATTACAACACTGTAAACAATTGAAAGCGGACGAAAGGTCGCGTGGGTCGAAGATGGAGGAGTACCACGCTCATTGTTGATTCATTCAGATGTCAGAGCTTGCGGCTGTGCTCAGACGGTAGAGCGACAGACGAGAATGGAAAGCCGTGGGTTTAATCCTCAGCGGAAGTGACCTACAGAAATACAGAATATCGATATAAATGAAGAAGAACACATTGAGAAGAGGAATAGTTCGGACCTATAGAAGTTAGAATTAAAAAAAAAATCCTAGTATGTCAGAAAAGGATTTATTAATGAGCCAAGTAGAGAGAATATTTTTAAATTCATCACTGCAGACCAGCGGTGATAACACGCGAGAGACGTCTGAGAAGTAAAGGGACGAGGGACAAGTACTTGGCATAAAAACTACAACTAGTGGTCTTTCGTGCACTAACATTGAGTTCTTCATCAACCCGCTAGTCCGCCTGGTTGGCGAGTTGGTATAGCGCTGGCCTTCTATGTCCAAGGTAGCGAGTTCGATCGAGTTCGATCCCGGGCCAGGTCGATGGAATTTAAGTGTGCTTAAATGCGACAGGCTCATATCAGTAAAAGAACTGCGGGACAAAATTCCGGCACATCCGGCGACGCTGATATATAACCTCTGCAATTACGAGCGTCGTTAAATAAAACATAACATTTTTTTCAACCCTCTAATAAAAATCGCAAGCTAGGCTGATATCAGTAATGTTACTACTGTCATCAAGAGCCATATATATATATATATATATAGACGGGGACAAATTATTAGCAAAATTGAAGATTTTTATTATATATTTTTACAAAATATGATTCTTCAATTTAGACTACAGTTGACATTTTGTGTATTTCCAAATAATTAGCCAAATTGAAGATTTGTATTGTATATTGTTCCAAATTTAACTCTTCAATTTGGACTACATTTGATATTTTTGCATATTTACAAACTATTAGCAAAACTGAAGGTTTTTATTGTATATTTTTACAAAATTCGATTCTTCAATTTGGACTACAGTTCACATTTTGGATATTTCCAAATTATTAGCAAAACTCAAGATTTTTGTTTTATATTTTTACAAAATTTGGCTCTTCAATGCAGTTGATATTTTTGCTAATTTACAAATTATTAGCTCAATTGAAGATTTTTATTATATATTTTACAAAACTTGACTCTTCAATTTAAACTACAGTTAACATTTTTGCATATTTCTGACTACTGTAATGATGGAAATATGCAAAATTGTCGACTGTAGTCTAAATTGAAAAGTCAAATTTTGTAAACAGAATTATCACAAAAATCGTCAATTTTGTTAATAATTTGCCCACGTCTGTATATATATATATATATATATATCACCACCACCACTGCCATCGTCATTGTCAAGGATTGGCTTTATCTAGATTCTAAATATCCAATTTTTAAGATGTCATATTTTTCTGGGGCGGCCGGGTAGCTCAGTTGGTAGAGCAGCTGGCTACAGACTGGAAGGTCCGAGTTCAATCCCAGGTGGTGACGGGATTTTTCTCGTTGCCAAACTTTCAGAACGGCCCCGAGTTTCACTCAGCCTCCTATAAAATTGAGTACTGGGTCTTTCCCGAGGGTAAAAGGCGGTCAGAGCGTGGTGCCGAGGTCATGGAAAGCATGGGGCTCTACCTCCATGCCCCCAAGTGCCTTCATGGCATGTTACGGGGATACCTTTTATATATATATATATATATATACAATATATACAATCAGAAATTTCCTGAATTCTCTTCTGGATATTTAGTCGAGAAAGCGCAGTTTTTCAAAATTAATTAACAACTTTCATTGGACAAATTATTTCAGCCACCTTGATCATTACGCTTTTATAAAACTCTACTTCGTTGGAAGGCTTAAGAGAACGAGCTATTCCGATCGCCACTAGATAGCTGGCTTCCTTGCATTTTATTTATGTCATCTTTCTTTTCATGACGATGATTTATCGCTGATTTCAGTTCTTGGAGTTCAATAGCTCGTTTCATTACTACAGTAGCACGTAATATTCAATCAGTTTTCTATATTATTATTACTATTACTTATTATTATTATTATTATTATTATTATTATTATTATTATTATTATTATTATTATTATTATTATTATTGTTTCTCTCGCGTGGAAGGCATTCTGGAGTCTCAAGTTCATCGTACTGGAGGGAACTCTCAGCAAGAATCTCAGAGTAGAAATATTGAGACCTGCGTAACTCCTGTACTGTTATATGGGTGCCAGACATGGTCTCTTACTGCCAAACTTCGTAACAGTCTTCAAATGTGCCAAAGAAATATGCTGAGAAGGATACTAGGCTTATCACTGAGGGGCAGAGTTCCAAACGAAGTGCTACAAAAGATGTCAGCAATTAAAGATCCAGCACTGCAAGCCACCAACACCAAATGGAAGTGGGGGGAGGCCATGTTGCACTACTTAGAGACGGAAGATGGACGCAGACTATGGGATCCCCGCATTGGCAAGAGATCACTCTGAAGACCAAGAAGAAGATGGGCCGACCTCTTCAGTGAACGTGTAGGAAGCCATTGGTCAAGCAGAGCAAGACATAGGAAGACTGGAAAAACCTAAGAAGACAAGTGAACAGCGACTAAAACCAGTGCGACAGAAACAAGCGAACAATACCAAACTGTGCAGAATGTGAGCCAAGTGAACAATTCCACTCTTACGCGGGTGGCTCACCGCGTGAGACAAATAGAGCTCTCCCTCTATAGGAGGAGGCCTTTGCCCTTAACGGGACATTTTTAGGCTAATCATTTCATTTTCATCACGTCATTTCATTAATATTATTATTATTATTATTATTATTATTATTATTATTATTATTATTATTATTATTACTCAATAACTGGTAAATAACTGATAATAAATGGAGATATAGCGTAGTCTAGTAATTATTTTAGCCTTCAAGGGAAGATGTAAGCCTATATATTCAGGCACGTATATAAAAGTTAAGACAACACTTGCTGATAAATAATAATAATAATAATAATAATAATAATAATAATACCTATTATATCTGCGTATTCAGCCTAATGCCCTGTAATATCGCTTCTATATACTATTACTAATTGAACCGTTGACCAAAGCAACATATTACATTTTCTCCGACAGAACAGCGAATAAATTCCTCTTCCCATTCTGTACGAAACCTTCTGTTCCTGCTCGTAGAGGCAGAGGGTTTGTAGAGCGACATGGTACCGACACTGCTTTACCTCCAGTACGTGAGCGAGACAGAGAGCAATGTACAGGAAACTCCCTTACCAGCATGAATGTCTTTGATTACAAGATGTAATCACGATACCCAGTTTGTATTGCATAGGCATATTTTATTGTGAACGGTTTCCTTCCTAAAATGCTTAGACTTTTCACTTACATTTCTTAGTCAGTAGTTTCAGAATGAAACATAACAATTGTAAACCATCCTCCTAATCTGAAAGGACTTGTATCCCTTTCGTAAATAGCAGTATATTCATTTTATATCTCTATTAATTAATTTATTATATCATAATGTCTTTTTCAATTCTATATGTTGAAATATTTCTGTGAATTTTGAACAACACGTGAAATAAAAATAATTTCGTATTCGTTGATTAATTTATTTCGAGCGAGAGTGAGTTTTTAGTTTTATATAAGTTTGTTTTGAAACTTTAATATCGTGAATGACTGTCAGGCACATTAACACTTCCTAAAATATTCATTAAGCGAACATTAAACCAGTTATATATTGATCATGTTCTCTTTACTCTAATGAGTGCTGGCATAAAAGTAGAGTAACGTCGATTTTGTTCTCTTTATTCTTTGAAGTTTATTCGCAATCATGTTAAACATTTATCTTGTTTTCTTTAATCTATCTAGTGCTTTGCTAGAGCAGTTATAAATCAACTTTGTTTCCTTTATCGTTTCTAATGCTTTTCTGAAATCAGTTAAACATTAATCTGTGATTCTGTTTCTTCTGTCAAATGCTTTCTCGAAATCCACAGAACGTTAACCTAGTTCGCATTTCCCTGTGCAATGTTTTTATTTTAACCAGTATAACATTAAATCTGTTCTCATTACTCTGTGAATTTCCATTTCGAAACCAGCAACAAAGTAAAACTTCGTTTATAAGTTTTTATATGTGTTTGAAAAAAAAAAAAAGCATAAGTGAGAAAAACGTATAACTGCAATTACATTTAATAACATCTGATATATAATTTGAAGACTACATGGGAGGACAGGTGAAGTCAATTTAGCAAAATTTTCACAAGATAAATTTATAACTTCACAGTTAATTCATATATAAGTCTATAATACAGTACTCAAATTTATAACACATATTCTTGAAGGGATATCGTACCTATCTTTAAGAAGGGGGACAAGACTAACTGTAGTAACTTCCGAGGAACATCACCTTTGTTGACGTCTTACAAAATGTTGTCCAATATTCTTTTGAGAAGATTAACTCCATATGTAGATGAAATTATTGGGAACCATCAGTGTGGTTTTAGGCGTAATAGATCAACTATTGACCAGATATTTTGTATTCGACAGATAATGGAGAAAAATGAGAGTATAGGGATACAGTGCATCAGTTATTCATAGATTTCAAAAGGCATATGACTCGGTTAAGAGAGAAGTTTTATATTATATTCTTATTGAATTTGGTATTCCCAAGAAACTAGTTCGATTAATTAAAATGTGTCTCAGTGAAACGTACAGCAGAGTTCGTATAGGTCAGTTTCTGTCAGATGCGTTTCCAATTCACTGTGGGCTAAAGCAAGGAGATGCACTATCACCTTTACTTTTTAACTTTGCTCTAGAGTATGCCATTAGGAAAGTCCAGGATAACAGAGAGGGTTTGGAATTGAACGGGTTACATCAGGTGCTTGTCTATGCGGATGACGTGAATATGTTAGGAGAAAATCCGCAAACAATTAGGGAAAACACGGGAATTTTACTGGAAGCAAGTAAAGAGATAGGTTTGGAAGTAAATCCCGAAAAGACAAATATATGATTATGTCTCGTGACCAGAATATTGTGCGAAATGGAAATATAAAAATTGGAAATTTATCTTTTGAAGAGGTGAAGAAGTTCAAATATCTAGGAGCAACAGTAACAAATATAAATGATAGTCGGGAGGAAATTAAACACAGAATAAATTTGGGAAATGCCTGTTATTATTCGGTTGAGAAACTTTTATTATCCAGTCTGCTGTCGAAAAATCTGAAAGTTAGAATTTATAAAACAGTTATATTACCGATTGTTCTGTATGGTTGTGAAACTTGGACTCTCACTTTGAGAGAGGAACAGAGACTACGGGTGTTTGAGAATAATGTGCTTAGGAAAATATTTGGGGCTAAGAGGGATGAAGTTACAGGAGAATGGAGAAAGTTACACAACACAGAATTGCATGCATTGTATTCTTCACCTGACATAATTAGAAACATTAAATCCAGAGAAATGGGCAGGGCATGTAGCACGTATTGGTGAATCCAGAAATGCATATAGAGTGTTAGTTTGGAGGCCGGAGGGAAAAAGACCTTTTAGGGAAGCCGAGACGTAGATGGGAGGATAATATTAAAATGGATTTGAGAGAGGTGGGATATGATGGTAGAGACTGGATTAATCTTGCTCAGGATAGGGACCAATGCGGGCTTATGTGAGGGCGGCAATGCACCTTCGGGTTCCTTAAAAGCCAGTAAGTAAGTAAGTAAGTAAGTAAGTAAGTAAGTAAGTAAGTAAGTAAGTAAGGCACCAATATTACATTCTACCTCTAATCATTCAAAAATATATAATCCTCTGAAACCCCACGATGATATTTGAGACACAGTACTGTATATTATACAGTGTACTATAAATGATCTTTCCGATTAGAAACTTGAATAATTATCGTTAGGAGACACTTAAAAGCATGATATTTATATCAATGGAAAGAGAAACTCAAATATTTTTTTATTATCCATTCGGTTAAATCACATGTGTTACCCTTAAATCAGCAAAAATTAGAAAACATGAAATTGGTATCAACAGAAACAGAAACTCCAACAATTTTTTAAAATTTTCACTGGAAAACATGAAACAGAAAGAGAAACATTTGGTTCACAACCGTAAGTAAGTCACATGTGCTCAATGTGAGCTCCTTGTGTCACACGACACACATCAAGTCTGTAGTCAATTTCCTGCCATACACGTTGTACCATTGGACCATCCAGCAATGCACTGGCCTCTGTGATGCGGACACGAAGATCCTCAATGGTAGATGGTAATGGTGGCTGATACACTTGTTGTTTTATGAAACCCCACAGAAAAAAATTTTAAGGAGGTCAGGAGAACGTGGAGTCAATACAAACATTCTAAATCTTCTCGGCCAGCACGTCCAATCCATCTCCTTGGAAGTCGTGTATTTAGTTCGTCTCTGACATCTAAGTGGTAGTGGGGTGGTGCCCCATCCTGCTGAAAAATGAGACCTTCGATGTCCTGTTCCAGTTGTGGAAGAAGCCATAACTGTAACATGTCTAGGTACGAATTACCTGTGACTGTCGCATCGACAAAAAAGAAAGGGCCATACACCTTTTCACAACAGACTGGGATATGTGAAAATCTAGCACACAAAATGCCTTTCTGTCTTCGTTTGCAGCCATTTTTCTGTTATATCGTCTCTTAGCATCGAAATTAATAAATATGCGACAGGTTCACTAACATAACAAAAACATTTGAGTTTATCTTTCCATTGATACCAATATCATGTTTCTAAGTGTCTCTAACGATAGTTATTCAAGTTTGTAATATCGGAAAGATCATTTATAGTAACACTGTATTTTGAATAGGCCTAATAGAGGTAATATTGTTATGCTACAGGAAATAAAGCCTCTATAACTTTTCTCGAACCAAACCGAAGCCCGCTGAATTGTAGACAAAAACCTACCAATCCAACGGTCTTACTAATGAACCGTGTATAGTTTTTATATGAGACGCATGCAGAGTTGAGACAGAAAACTTTACTAATAAACCATGCATAAGCGATGGATGTATAAACAGTCTGTAACTATACAATGGGAATTGCTTTGCAGTAGTTATATATACGAAACCCCTTGTTCAAGCGTTGTATATAGAGAAAAAATGGCCACCCTCTAACAGCTGTTCGCATCGACTGTCATTTTATGATGATGGTTGCCTTGTAACCACAGAAGAACAAACAAAAGAGCACAGAATAATAAGAATAATATTGCTGTAGCTTGTACTCTTTGACCAAAATATAGTATGGTAATCGATTAGAGCCAGTTGTACTATCGATACTTAAAACGCCACACTAGAGCTCTCTACTGTATGCAATAGAGAACCTCAGATATTCTATTACCTTTCGTACTGAAGTAATGACGAAACTATGACGTAACTGTGTAACAGTTAAGGCCCATTCACAATGAAAATTAAACATAACCGTAACATAAACAGAGAAGTTTGCGCCCAGGCTACCAAATGGGATCATTCACAATGATTCACATAAGCATTGACATAAACATTACCGTAAGACGTTAACATGATGGTTTGCAAACTCCAAACTTCCATGCTTATGCTTACGTGATTTTGCAAACAGAACACAATCGTGGAGCGCTGAAGTATACGACAGAATATGAGGAAATGGCGTCGTTGTTATGTTTCCATCAGAGTGCTGCATTGGAGTTAAATCGCTCGCTTGAACTTGGTCGAATGTCGCACGCTCGAGTGAGATAAGATCGGTCGTGATACGCTCGTAGTAAATAGAAGCACAGTACAAGGTCATCTCACCGACATGTCTTATCTTGTATGGAAGGCGACAGATAAGATACACATATGTTTTGCTCACACGGTAAAAATAAGGCTTTATTTTCTGTGTTTATGACAAACGTTTAATGGAACAGTCAATGGAACGTACCAAAACAGGAACATGAAGTTATAAATAAAATAGTATGAAAAACTTCGATATACAGTTATTATTGCTAATTAATAATTATTCAATATTTGATTTACCACGTATGTAATATGATAGGTCCATACATAGTGTTCCTCCTATATACTGCGACAATGTAGAAACGTTTTACAAAATATTATTATATAGCAGTAAATTAATAACAATACTAGTACAGAGATAACGTCACAGAAAGTATAATAAAACGAATAATTATGCTGCACAACTGTTGCAGACGCAAAGATTGATACACTAATTATTATTATTATTATTATTATTATTATTATTATTATTATTATTATTATTATTATTATTATTATTACTAGAAAACTTGATACATTTTTTTGCATTATCGTGATTGTGTGCTCCGTTTATAACAATTACATTTATATCCAATAACATCTATCAGATATGGAAAAAACAAAATCACTCCTGTGTGGGGGGGGACATTTACCTACAACATTTATATTACATTTTAAAGCAAGTTTTGTAGTTGTACTGTGGAGAGGTTAGTTAAACACTGAAAAGTTCTGAAATGATAAACATTTATGATGTTACTACACAGTTCATCACTGTAACAAGAACGAATGTCTAACGCTCGGCTTATACCGTTCGATGATTTATCGCTTGCGACAATTTTACCCATCATGCATGTGCGCTACCTATCGGATTATGCTAGGAACTACTTGGCGCTCGAGCGAAAATGTCCGATGCAGACCTCTGGTTTCCATGGTTACCAAGTATGTTTGCTGTTATGTTTATGTTCCCATAGTGAATAATGGTAGGCCTATGACTTCTTGATTTTACCGTAACGTATATATTCTTAAGTTAACGCCTACGTTATGTTCAATTTTTATTGTGAATGAGCCTTTATACTGTTATACACGACGTATGTAGTGATTAGTAAGGAATTTAAACACGACGTACAGGGACATCATTTTATTTTTACTAACATTTTTAATATTAACCTGTCTATACCTTTAGAGAACCGGAAACACCGCTTGCTCCCCCTCCAAGACTGGAGTTCGATGATACTGGCGTAAAACACAAATCACTCTACTAGGTATAGGAAGGAAGAAAAGTAGTTCATCCATTTACGTAAACTAGGAAATATCGCGATTTTGAGTTTGATAATTTTCATTAGGTTTTCTTTAATCAAAGTACAGTACTGTATTAAGAATAAGTGTTTTTACTCACGAAGTGAGTTATCCATGCGAACGTATTCATTATGCAGTGTATATTATACTGTCTACAGCACATTAGCGTACAATGTAGAGAAAGAAGTTAAATTGAAAAATAATCATAGTATGAATATTTAAACACAATTTTGAAAATGGTGGCCGTTAATTTCGATACAGGCTTCAGTTCTTTTGTACATATTATCGCACTATAGACTATTGCATCTAATTCCAATTGCCAGTTTCGTCCTTCGTACTAGTAATTCATGTTGAAATAATTCTGTACCTACTCTACATACTGTAAATTCAATCTTCACTTCTGCCCGACCCGAAAATATAAAATTACTCAGACATGCTATCTACTGTCCGTCCAAGTGGTTATGCCGCAGGATTGTAGAAAGGAGGAAATCACGTGACAGTTAATTACTTAACCAGGCCCTTTTATTTAAGTTAAATTAAACAGCTGTATAATATTACGTAAACTTCCAATTCCTAAGAGAAATTAATGTTTTCAGAAAAGAGCTAAGACAGCCCAGCTATTACAGAGGGGCGAGCAGAAGCAGGTGGGGGAAATCGGGATCGTAGGCAAACGGACAGTACCTGTGCGAAAATATGATTCAATATTGAAAGCTTTTTCGTCACTGGAAAACGCGAACATATTTCTGGAACGTACTATACTCAGTAACTCAGTACTGCTTACTATCTGCGGTCTTGGTTCTGTGTGGAGTTGGAACTTCCTTAGTAGAAGGGGTGGGAGTGAAGTACATTCAAAAACTCAGGTACAATAAAAATTGAAGTAAAAATAAAATGATGTCCCTGTATAAACGAGCTATTCATTGTATAAGACAGTTAAACGTCTGTATGTATAGTTTTTATTAGTAAGACCGTAAGATTACCCAGGAATAGTTTCTTTACAACACAAGCTCAATTATGATGATGTCGATCCTTTCGTGCACCGCAATCGATTTACCGACGCATACATCTCTCTCCCCCTCTCTCTCTCTCTCTCCTCCTTCTTTAAATAAAAATGCGCAACTTCAAAGTTGGGCCGTTTCCTGCCGGTGCCGTGACGTCTCTTCAGTTGGTACGGATGTTCTCGCTAATTAAATGGGTGGACCGACGGCACTTGGCCGACTTCGTCACAGGGGTGCGGTCTGCTCTGGAGGATGAATGGAGCGCTGGGAGGCACACTTCGCTGCTCGCTTGGCAGCTGAAGATACGTGAGCAATCCGTGCAGAAAACATGCTTATCAGTGTGAGGCACCCACAGAGCTGGAACCACTACTTGATTCCCGCCCGGCAACTGCAGTGGGAAAGTGGTGCACGCTGCCTTAGAGCAGTGATATATTTCTCTTGTATTATTTGTCTGTAATTGCTGCTATTTACGCATGTAACTCACTTTACGAATTTAATCTTATATTTTATTTATTTATTAATTTATTTACTTACTTACTTACTTACCTACTTACTTCATTACTTATTTATTTACTTATATCGCTTATTTAAGAAAGTCCCTTTGTCCACAAAATAGGCATTTTCATTTTATTGTATGAATGGAATCCTTATACCAAGGTGCTTCATTTAGGCAAGAAAGGCCGTTATGTCCAACTCATTGTGTGTAATATGGGGTTTCAGTAATAACTGTTTATTTACGAATGGCCCTATGTCCTGGGGAAAAGATCTTTCATAATAAAACTTATTGTAATAGTTCGTGTACGGAAATTCGAAGTATGTAAGAAAACAATCATGAGTCTGTTAGCTGTTAGTGAGAAGAAGTTGTTTATTACAAAAACTCATTTTATTGGATAAATCCCCAAAGGACAACAGAGGCAAACAACAGAACCAGAAGACTTTTCAGTCACTACAGTGATGCAGGTAAAAGTTCACATTGCAAGTTTTCCTCGAAAACAAGTCATTAGTCTTCCAAGGAAGTACACTACCTTGATGCAGAGTTAGGCGTCAAAAAATGTATACCGGTACTCTTTTTAAGGAGAAATATCCAGATTGTTCTGTAAAATATAGTTTTTTCTATAACACTTTTACAGAGCGTTTTGACTAGAGGTTTGGTTGACCGCAGCTTAAATGCTTGAATGCGAGGAACTTGGTCCGTGTTGAAAGTCCTACTTTAATGAAACTGCTAAGAGAGTTAGGTCAACTAATTGTTCCAAAAGAAAGAGCAATAAATTTTATGCATCACTGAAGCAAATGAAGGAATACTGCAAAGATAAAGACAATGTTTTATGTTTAACTTTGATTAAATGCATTTATCGCCCCATATTCCAATCCAGCAGGTGTTTTACTTGGGCCGTTGACACTGAATGTATTTTCTATTCACAATGTTAAGTCTGGTGAGGCTTTTTTGTATATCATTTAGATATTACAAGGAAAAGAGTATTAATGTGTGCTCTTTCTTTATGTGAGAGAAGAGGTGTCGAGCAACATCGATGAGCTTTATTTACAGTGATAACGCAGCAAAGCAGAACAAAAATCATTCCATGATTTGCTTCTTGATGAAACTTGTGGATACGGGTTATTTATTTTTAAGAGTTGTGTACAAACTATCAATACTTGGACATTCATTTACCTGCCAAATGACTTTATTTTAGTACTGTTAGCAGCCTAAACAAAGTGGATAGACATTATATAGGCAGAAATGTGATAGAAATTATTTAAGTGCAAGTTACAAATTTCAATTAAGACAGGAAAGAGAAAAGTCTTTGCAATATCAACATACCACGACTTCATCTGGACAAAGAAGAAATGGATACATAGAGGCATTTATTTACATTGGAGGATTACAAACCAAGCACTTTCTATTTGCATTTGGAGCTGAAATAGCTTTGCCAAACCAAAAGGCTTACACTGATTGTCAACCAATTACAGAGGACAAAGTTCTTGACCTGAAATCGCTTTTGCCTGACTTTCCCAAATACATTCACATCTTCATGGCCAAAAAGCAAAGTAACAGGCAAGTGCAAGCAACATAGAAGGAAAGGGTAAAAAATAAGAAAACATAGTCCTACATCTCATGTTTACTGCTCATTTTTGTACTAAATGTTTCATTGAAGGATGCAAAAAGTGTTTATTTAAGAAAGGCCCTTTGTTCAGCCTTTTTAAAAGCTGTATATTTGACAATTTTGATGATAGTAACTGAAAATTTTTAGCATGTTCCCTTTATTTTATAGTATAACATATCATGTTTTGAGATTTTTTATTTAGTATTTTCAATAAATAGTTTTTTTAATTTACTCAAAATATTTTTTGGACAACGTTATTTATAAATAAATGATTCATTAAATTTTTACTGAGTTATTTATTTAATTATTTATTTATTTTTTACTCATTTATTTATTTATTTATTTGCTGACTTATTTTTCATTTATTTATTTATATACGTATTTATTTCCTGAGTTATTTATTTATTTGCTCAGTTATTTATTTGTTTACTTATTTATTTATTTAATTACTTATTTATTTATTTACTTATTTATTTGCTCAGTTATTTATTTATTTACTTATTTATTTCCTCAGTTATTTTTTATTTACTTATTTATTTATTTGTTCAGGTATTTATATTTACTCAGTTATTTATTTATTTACTTATTTATTTATTTGTTCAGTTATTTATATTTACTCAGTTATTTATTTATTTACTTATTTATTTATTTGTTCAGTTATTTATATTTACTCAGTTATTTATTTACTTATTTATTTATTTATTTATTTGTTCAGTTATTTATATTTACTCAGTTATTTATTTACTTATTTATTTGTTCAGTTATTTATATTTACTTTATTTATTTATTTACTTATTTATTTATTTGTTCAGTTATTTATATTTACTCAGTTATTTATTTACTTATTTATTTATTTATTTGTTCAGTTATTTATATTTACTCAGTTATTTATTTACTTACTTATTTGTTCAGTTATTTATATTTACTCAGTTATTTATTTATTTACTTATTTATTTATTTGTTCAGTTATTTATATTTACTCAGTTATTTATTTACTTATTTATTTGTTCAGTTATTTATATTTACTCAGTTATTTACTTATTTACTTATTTATTTATTTATTTGTTCAGTTATTTATATTTACTTATTTATTTATTTGCTCAGTTATTTATTTATGTATTTACTCTGTTTTTTTCTTTCCTCAGATACAGTATTTATTTATTTATTTATTTATTTATTTATTTATTTATTTATTTATTTATTTATTTATTTATTTATTTATTTCCTCATATATTTATTTATTTTCATCTTGTTTGTGGTCTTCCTGATCTCTTCGGCCTATTGGTCTGTACGGTACAGCTGTCTTTGGGTAACGGGAATTTTGCATTCTTTAAACATGTTTACATTTCTCTCTGTATTCTATTATTTCTGTTGTGTTTTTAACTTCTAATTTTTCTCTAATATCTTCATTTTTCTGGTGGTCTAATCTTGTAAATCCTAAAATTGATCTCAGAAATTTCATTAGAGCTGCCTGTATTTTAGATTTATTTCTTTGCTTTATGACCGATGTTTCACTGCCAAATTTTAACGTTTCTTTTGCTGTAATGTTGTGCCATAGCTATTGGCTATTTGTCATGAGTTGATATTTCATCCGAATTCTTCCGCCTGGTGAACATAGCTCTGTGAAGGTGAAGCAAGGCCTGTCTTATCGATACTACGTGGAGCGATAAGACGGCAGATGAAATGGAGCGTGAGGCTGACCAGACCAAAAACAGGCTTTGTAATAAAAGGAGGCGCCACGGAAAACAGCTGATTAATCGACACGTCTGGTCGGGAGCTCCGGTTCTGATCAGCTGAGCGTATGACAACCTCGGGTTCCAAGATTCCACTTGAATGATTAATGTCGGGCATTATCTGTGTAATTCAGTAATTCAGTATGAAGTTGTTTATAAGGCGAAGGATCTCGTCTTGTCTGCAGTAAGGGGGTTCGGTCATTTATAAAAAGATGGTACAATTCACTGAGAGGGGGATTCTCGCTCTGTGAAATATTGTTTCTGGTTGGGAGGTGTGGTTTGGCCCTTCTCACTCGAGACGGCTTCCCCCAACTGTTCCATCTTTCTTCTCTCTAGAATTTAAAGCTGACAAGTCATTGCATTCAAAAGCCAGCATCCCGAGACAATTATTTACTCAGATCAATAGTATTCCGCATAAAAGAACCATACATTCTGATAGCGATATCACAATGAAAACGTGATGAGACAATTAAATTAAAATATAAAAAGAAGTTTTAAACAAATATTTCACATGAATAGAAATACATTTGAAGAGTCCACTGCAAGGTTGATGGATGTCATTTGGAACACATTTTGCAGGAGAAGCAATTGAAAGTTTGAAATGCTTAGCGCTCAAAGCTTAACTGTGATTTTCCGATCATTACTGGACAATGACTATCAGTGTTAATGCCATATAACTCTCTGTGTACATTCTATATGTCTTAAGCTATGCATTGACAGTCTTGGTTCATTTTCGACAAGAAAGTGACATCCATCATTCTTGCAGTGGACTCTTCATTTATTATATCATGCTTGTAGTTCTGTTTATAAGTATGAATGAGGTTGTAATTGTTTGTCTTATTTGAACTGTTGTATCAGTGAAGGGTGGTGAGTCAGTGAAGTTATGGTTTTACAGTGCAGTGAATAGTTCCGATCAGTGATAATTTATAGTGTCAATGAAATGTGTTCTATAGTGTTAGTGAAATGTGTTCTATAGTGTCAGTGAAATGTGTTATAATTATAGTGTCAGTGAAATGTGTTATATAGTGTCAGTGAAATGTGTTCTATAGTGTCAGTGAGATGTGTTATATAGTGTCAGTGAAATGTGTTCTATAGTGTCGTGAAATGTGTTCTATAGTGTCAGTGAGATGTGTTGTATACTGTCAGTGAAATGTGTTATATAGGGTCAGTGAAATGTGTTCTATAGTGTCATTGAGATGTGTTCTATAGTGTCAGTGAAATGTGTTCTATGGCGTCAGTGAAATGTGTTCTATAGTGTCAGTGAGATGTGTTGTATACTGTCAGTGAAATGTGTTATATAGTCAGTGAAATGTGTTCTATAGTGTCAGTGAGATGTGTTATATAGTGTCAGTGAAATGTGTTCTATAGTGTCAGTGAAATATGTTCTATAGTGTCAGTGAGATGTATTATATAGTGTCAATGAAATCTGTTATACAGTGTCAGTGAAATGTGTTCTAAAGTGCCAGTGAAATGTGTCATAGTTCCAGTACAGTGAGTGAGATGAGAGTAAAATGAAAGATTATCAGTACCAATGTGAAACTTATGTGACGTAGGGCCTATATATATAACAATATATATATTATATATATATATATATATATATATATATATTTATTATAAAGCTAGATTATAATTTTGTACAATTAGGTTCACTTATTAATTAGGTTATTTTATGTATTATTATTAATTGTAACTATTGCGTATAATTGTATTGTGTATATAATTGTATAATGTGTATATTGTAATTTTATTGTGTATTGTTTATATTGTTTGTACCACTGCCATCGGGTGATTGCCTACTTGCAGTGTAAATAAATACATACATAAATTGTATTAAACATTTTTGTTTGAAATGTCTCAAAGAATAACCCCCTAAAACATTAAATCCGTAGTTTTCATCAACACCATCGTGTCCACGAAAATAACAAAGCGTTCCGGTTCGTGATAATGCTCTTTTCGATTCCCGTCAAGATTCACAGTTTAAAATATCTGATGTAGAGAATTCGTTAATTCTCATAGAATACTCCTGTAGCATTTACTTACTTAGATCGACCCGCAGCTTCGAACTAAGCATCCTTGTTCGCGGCACAATGAGATGGAACTGAATCTCCAGAGAAGCCCGAGTGTTGGCAGACATTACGGGGCTATTCAAGACCTCTACGTGTGTGCATTGTTTCGTCTGTAATACGAGGATGTACAGTAGATATATTTGTGCTTGTGTCTGTTATGTGACGTAAGTAAGTTATTCATGGAATGCAGCCGTTAGAGATTAGTCATTCTCATGAAGCTCTTGCACTGAAACAATGCAGTGATTCACCGACAGTTGTTTTGCACGATTATTTGAAGTGTTCAGTTAAGTTTGCAACATTTTGTTTACTTCTAACTATTGCGTCATGATTCATCGTCGTCGTCATCATCATTAATCATCATCATCATGATCATCATCATTATCAAAAATCCACAACCACAAAATCCACCAATGTTGAATTCAGACTTTTTTATATCGAAATATACAAAGTGGAAACGACATAGTTTAACAGTCCAGATTGAAGAGGGCAACACAATACTGTACACTTCGTCAAATTGAAACTAGCCGGCGTCTGAGAGACAAAGTTCAAATCGGGTATTTCCGTGAGCGCTCGGACAGCCCATGGGACAGCCAACCTTTGTTCAAGAGATTGCGTATATTCTTCTAGTAGTTATAACGGAGAGGGTACGGTACATCAGTTATTCATAGATTTCAAAAAGGCAAAAAGTTTTATATAATATTCTTATTGAATTTGGTATTCCCAAGAAACTAGTTCGGTTAATTAAAATGTGTCTCAGTGAAACGTACAATAGAATTCGTATAGGCCAGTTTCTGTGGGATGCTTTTCCATTTCACTGTGGGCTAAAGCAAGGAGATGCACTGTCACCTTTAATCTTTAACTTCGCTCTAGAATATGTCATTAGGAAAGTCCAGGATAACAGAGAGGGTTTGGAATTGAACGGGTTACATCAGCTGCTTGTCTATGCGAATGACGTGAATATGTTAGGAGAAAATCCACAAACGATTAGGGAAAACGCGGAAATTCTATTTGAAGCAAGTAAAGCGATAGGGTTGGAAGTAAATCCCGAAAAGACTAAGTATATGATTATGTCGCGTGATCAGAATATTGTACGAAATGGAACTATGAAGGTGGAGATTTGTCCTTCGAAGAGGTGGACAAATTCAAATATCTTGGAGCAACAGTAACAAATATAAATGACACTCGGGAAGAAATTAAACGTAGAATAAATATGGGAAATGCGTGTTATTATTCGGTTGAGAAGCTTTTATCATCTAGTCGCTGTCAAAAAATATGAAAGTTAGAATTTATAAAACAGTTATATTACCGGTTGTTCTGTATGGCTGTGAAACTTGGACTCTCACTTTGAGAGAGGTACAGAGATTGAGGGTTTTTGAGAATAAGGTTCTTAGGAAAATATTTGGGGCTAAGAGGGATGAAGTTACAGGAGAATGGAGAAAGTTACACAACGCAGATCTGCACACATTATATTCTTCACCTGATATAATTAGGAACATTAAATCCAGATGTTTGAGATGGGCAGAGCATGTAGCACGTATGGGTGAATCCAGAAATGCATATACAGTGTTAGTTGGGAGGCCAGAGGGGAAAAGACTATTGGGGAGACAGAGACGTAGATGGGAGGATAATATTAAAATGTATTTGAAGGAGGTGGGATATGATGATAGAGACTGGATTAATCTTGCTCAGGATAGCGACCGATGGTGGGCTTATGTGAGGTAGGCAATGAATATCCGGGTTCCTTAAAAGCCAGTAATTAAGATGCTGATTTCAGAAAATATATGCTAATTTTGAGAAAATAGTTACAAAAATTTGGTTGCTACTAATAAGGTACTAGAATTGTAGACATCTTGATTACACAACTTTTAACACTGTATCACTTCGGAATATGTATGGTAAGACTTTCCTGTGTTAAATTTCAACGTACCTCGTTTACATGTTTCGATCCTATTTATGGGTCATCTTCAGAACTGGTCGTTGTTGTTCTGTTTCCTGTTTCCTGTGAGGGTGTTCCTGTGGTATATTGTAGAGTCAAAGAGTGTGTGTGTTCTGAAATTGAGTTGTGTGTTGAGAATTCATTAGGGTGTGTTTTTGTGTGTCTGTATATTTCATATTGTTCTAGTGTGTTTAGTTTCTGGCTTTTTGGTTGGATGTGCAGAATTTCCATGTCTGTGTTGATGTCTCTGTGGGTGTGGTTAGCATTTGTGATGTGTTCTGCATATGTGGAGGTGTTTTGTAATTTTGTTATGGCTGTGATGTGTTCTTTGTAACGTGTTTGAAATGATCTGCCTGTCTATCCTATGTAGAAGTTGTTGCAGGTGTTACATTCGAGTTTTATACGCCTGTGTGGTTGTACAGGGACATCATTTTATTTTTACTAACATTTTTAATATTAACCTGCCTATACCTTTAGAGAACCGGAAACACCGCTTGCTCCCCCTCCAAGACTGGAGTTCGATGATACTGGCGTAAAACACAAATCACTCTACTAGGTTTAGGATGGAAGAAAAGTAGTTCATCCATTTACGTAAACTAGGAAATATTGCGATTTTGAGTTTGATAATTTTCATTAGGTTTTTCTTTAATCAAAGTACAGTACTGTATTAAGAATAAGTGTTTTTACTCACGAAGTGAGTTATCCATGCGAACGTATTCATTATACAGTGTATAGTGTCTACAGCGGTGGCCGGGTAGCTCAGTTGGTAGAGCAGCTGGCTATTTACTGGAAGGTCCGGGGTTCGATCCCAGGTGGTGACAGGATTTTTTTCTCGTTGCCAAACTTTCAGAACGGCCCCGAGGTTCACTCAGCCTCCTATAAAATTGAGTACCGGGTCTTTCCCGGGGTAAAGGCGGCCAGAGCGTGGTGCCGACCACACCACCTCAGTCTAGTGCCGAGGTCATGGAAAGCATGGGGCTCTACCTCCATGCCCCCAAGTGCCTTCATGGCATGTTACTGGGATACATTTTTTTTTTTTTTTTTTTTTACTGTTTGAAAATGGTGGCCGTTCATTTCGATACAGGCTTCAGTTCTTTTGTGCATATTATCGCACTATAAACTATTCCAATTGCCAGTTTCGTCCTTCGTACTAGTAACTCATCTGTACCTACTCTACGTACTGTGAATTCAATCTTCACTTCTGCCCGACCCGAAAATATAAAATTACTCAGACATGCTATCTACTGTCCGTCCAAGTGGTTATGCCGCAGGATTGTAGAAAGGGAGGAAATCACGTGACAGGTAATTACTTAACGAGGCCCTTTTATTTAAGTTAAATTAAACAGCTGTATAATATTACGTAAACGTCCAATTCCTAAGAGAAATTAATGTTTTGAGAAAAGAGCTAAGACAGCCCAGCTTTTACAGAGGGGCGAGCAGAAGCAAGTGGGGGAAATCGGGATGCGACGTAGGCAAACGGACAGTACCTGTGCGAAAATATGATTCAATATTGAAAGCTCTTTCGTCACTGGAAAACGCGAACATATTTCTGGAACGTACTATACTCAGTAACTCAGTACTGCTTACTATCTGCTGTCTTGGTTCTGTGTGGAGTTGGAACTTCCTTAGTAGAAGGGGTGGGAGTGAAGTACATTCAAAAACTCAGGTACAATAAAAATTGAAGTGAAAATAAAATGATGTCCCTGTATTTGTTTGTTTGTGTTTGTGTGTTGAGATGTTTTTGTAGAGTGTAATTTGTTCTGTATCGATGTTGTAATTTAATTTCTTGAATGAGGTTGCAATTTTGTGTGTGTTTTTGTTTTCGTATGTTAGTGTAATGTATTTTTTTGTGTTCTTGACTCTACACTATACCACATGAACGCGCCCTCACAGGAAACAGAACAAGAGGCGCCAAGACCAACAACGACCAGTTCTGAAGACAGGTCGAAACATGTAAACGAGGTACGTTGAAGTTTAATACGGGAAAGTCTTATCATACATATTCCGAGAAGTGATACAGTGTTAAAAGTTGTGTAATCAAGATGTATTAAAATTGTTCAAGGAATAAGCTGTTAGATCTGCACAGTTAAAACTTATATTACCTCCACTCTCTATACTTTACAGCGTTAAGAGGAAGAAGGAAAGCTGAGGAATTAATCCACTACTTAAATGTGAGTGTTATTTATTAAGACTGATTACAATAACTGGATATACACGAAATATAAACACGTAGCGTTGTTTGTCACACGTCCCATCAAGCAATGTTAATTATTACTCCTGACTAGAGATGGCCGATATTTCACAAACCGATATTTTGTCACAGGTATTTTTTTGTCACAGATAAACCTGTGACTGATGACGCGAAATATCTGTGACAAAATATCGCTATCGAAATCTTCTCCGTATTCAGTACTCTGTGACTGATATTTTCTCCTCTACGTCGTAGGTTTGCGCATGCGCATGATACAATAACAGCAATCTGGCGGTAGTTTCTCCATCTTATTATAAATGATGTAGTTATTACACGATTTAAATAGTAACGCCATTGGTTACCAGTACTTAATCTTGTGTAAACTCCTGTCTGAACAACTGTTTTGTTTTGTACTTATTTTCCAGTGTTTTTCCGAATACTTATGTTTCATTAATTTGTATTCTATGACTTAGGCCCAATTGTATAAAACTCCCTGACTAAAGATCAACTTTGATCGAAGATCGAAAAGTAAACCAAGTTCAGACACTTCTTCTATTGTATAAAACTTTTCTGCGATCAAATTACCTTGGTTCAAATGCAATCTAAATTCACGTGAAAGGATTTGGCAACATCGCATAAACAGGTGAAATACGTGATGCGCGGACCATGTTATACAGGTTTGTTCAGTGTTGCCAATCTAGCGATTTTAACTCTTTTTCAACAACAATTTCTTTTAACTTTTATATTGCTTAAATAGGGATTTAGTGACCTTTTTAGCACCCCATAGTGACAAAATTTAATATTTCTTTGTTGATAATGAGAAATCTAGCGACTTTACAACTACTTTTTCGCGACTTTCCGTATTACACTCTGTTGGAGACACTGTTTTTTTTTTTGCAATGTAAATAATGGCGGACAATAAGAAGAAGGTTGACTGTTCTCCAAGTTGTTATCATGTTATGGTGTTTGATACTGCTAAACATAATAAAGCTTTATAAAACGACAATTTTCATTTAGTAATACAGTTAATTGAACATTTATGAATGTACCTATCATATCCATTAATGATTAATGGTTGTTATAAACATAATATAATTAGGCCTATAGGTTATGTTATTTGATACTGCTGAACAGATAGAGTCTTATAAAATATAAGATTGTTTGTGTATTAAGGCAAGAAATTGAAAGAAATATATATGTAAATTTACCTAACATATCTATTAATATTAATAATAATGGATATTTTATTTGCACAATCTGTCACTCGTATATTTCAAACAGAAAATAATAACTGAACTTGGATCATCTAACTTAATCGGAGAAATTTCTTCAGTCAAAGTTGACTTTAGTTTGAGACAAATTAATCTCAGATTAGACTTTATACAACACAAAATTCCAAGTTCAGCTGAAACAAGGATCAATTTAACCTCTGATCCAAGATTAAATGGTTTATACAATCGGGCCTAAATATTATAATGTTAATGCACGACTTAAAATAATTTATCCATTATATTATATACACAATAAAAAGGATCAATTTTTAAAACGATTAGAATAATCATATAACCTCAATTTCTTCATATCCAACTACATTTAAAAATGATCAACTGGTTCAATATCTATATAATATAACCTCTTGGTACATGAGGTTAAGTTTAGACATGTTACTGTTCAGTTAGGTATGTATTTATTTGTTAATGGGACATGTACATAATTTCTTTGTTGGATTTTCCCATATAAATCACTGATGAGTGGTGCGTATAGAGAAATCGTATTCATATTTCACTGCTCTTCAATATTTCCTGCTAATTTTTATCGGTGTGACAAAATATCGGTGTAATTCATGCTACGTATCGATATAAAATATCGGTGTGACAAAATCACAGATAAAAGTCACAGATATTTAATTGTCACAGTCACAGTTGTCACAGATACTTGAAAATATCGTTTAAGCTCATCTCTACTCCTGACTGCCTCTTCGTATCTGAAGCTATGAGAGGTCGTTCAATATTAAAATCACAGCCCTCCAAACCAATCAAGGAAAGAACGTGTGGCTGCCGTCAAAGGCATTTGTATCACATCGAAATAGGAGGGAGGGAATCTATATCAAGTCGGAGCAGAGGTGTAGGATCCAAGAACAAGCCAACCTCGCTTTGACGGCTCTGTAACAGGAGACAATTAGAGAAGCAGAGAAGATATCCGGCAGGGAAGGGGGGACCCCTGTGCATCCCATAATCTTGACAAACAAGCAAAGGGACGGGCTTGAGTCTCGTTACGCCCTGCCGACCAAGGAAGTTGCAACAGCCGGGAAGTCACCCCTGCTTCAGGGGATGTGGGCAACTTTATCTCATTCCACTCTCATAATCTCTTAATGGACGTCAGTTTACGTCTCCCTGTGTCATAAAAGTGCCCAATGAATTATATATTACTTTTTCTCTCTAAAGGTCTCAGCACTAAGCGAGAAATAAGTCAGCTATCTCGAAAAAATGCTTTCCTAATGAAGAGAAAAACTGCAAAACATACTTCTTTAAAATTTAGTTTTCTATCTTCATAATATAATTTTCGTCATATCATCCTTGCTGAAAACTTCAGTCTTAGACAATTTTTCTGAAAATTTTAAGAAGTACATTTGTAAGAAAAAATACGAATTTATTCTTACATAACTTATACAGAGTGTTTCCGAATTGGTGTTACAAAACTTCAGGGACAATGGCGAAGGTTACATGTATCAATCAATTTGAGATAAGGAACTATGGTTTATTTTTTTATTTTATTGGGTTATTTTACGACGGTCCATCATTATTTAGCGTCTGAATGAAGTAACGGTTAGCGCGTTTAGCCGCGAAAGAAACCAGGTGGGTTGCCCGGAAAAACCTCAACCGATTCCCGGTTAGGGCCCGGACCAACTGGTTTCGCGGTTTTTTCCGGGGTTTTCCGTTACTCCCAATGTGAGCAAATGCTGGGTAATCTTTCGGTGTTGGACCCCGGACTCATTTCACTGGCATTATCACCTTCATCTCATTCAGACGCTAAATAACCTAAGCTGTTGATAAAGCGTCGTAAAATAACCTACTAAAATAAAAAAAAAACATGGTCCGGAAATGACTGAGTCGAAAGTTATAAGCAAAAATTGTTGTGTGGAAATGGAATTGTAATTTGACAACACGTGCCTCCTTTCCTTAACTTTTGGAACAGTCGTGGAAAAATGGTATGGGCTGGATGTCTCCTACGTGGGTACTTGTGCGATACAATCTGTGAGCTTATCTACTGTTCCCATTGGCTCATCCGTATTCGAAAATCAGATCTGCTTATTCCGCTCCAGTGTACTCCATTTCACTAGGACTGATCGACTGGACACTGCAACTTGTACAGTCGATCAGTCATAGTGTAATGGAGGAGTACACGATCTGATTTGCGAATACGTATGAGCCAATGGGAACAGTAGACAAGCTCACAGATTGTCACAGATTGTATGGGGCCAAGTACCTACGTAGGAGACATCCAGCCCATACTATTTTTCCACGACTGTTCCAAAAGTTAAAGGAAGGAGGGCACGTGGTGTCAAATTACAATTCCATTTCCACACAACTATTTTTGCTTATAACTTTCGACTCAGTCATTTCCGGACCATGGTTCCTTATCTCAAATTGACACATGTACCCTTCGCCATCATCCCTGAAATTTTGTAACACCAATTCGAAAACATCCTGTATAAGCAGTATGGGATGAAGATAAATGCAAACAAGACGAAGACCATGGTTGTTGCAAGAAAAATAAAGAAGATAAACTTGCGAATTCTAAATGAGGCACTAGAGCAAGTGAACAGCTTCAAATACTTGGGATGTGATATAATCAGTAACATTGGCTGCTGCCAGGAAGTTTAAAGGAGGATAGCAATGGCAAAGGAAGCTGTTAATAGAAAGAGGAGCATCTTCTGCGGACCTCTGGAAAAAGAAGTAAGGAAGAAACTAGGGAAGTGCTTTCTGTGGAGTGTGGCATTGTATGGGGTAGAAACATGAATATTGCGAAGAAGTGAAGAGAAGCGAATAGAAGCATTTGGAATGGATATGGAGAAGAATGGAACGTGTGAAGTGGACAGACAGAATAAGAAATGAAGTTGTATTGGAAAGAATGGGTGAAGAAAGAATGAAGCTGAAACTAATCAGAAAGAGAAAAAAGAATTGGTTCGATCACTGGCTGAGAAGAAACTGCCTACTGAAGGATTCACTGGAAGGATGGTGAACGGGAGAAGAGTTCGAGGCAGAAGAAGATATCAGATGATAGACGACATTAAGGGGAGGCAGAGGTGAATATTTAAAAATCCACAAAATGTATCCGATTTGTTTGAAATTGATCATGGATACTAAGTATGTTACTAGTAATGGACATACCAAGTTTCAACTTTCTAAGTACAATAGTTCTGTACATATTAATAATTTTATAAAACTTTATATCGTTTGATATAAAATGCTCCATGCACCATATTGTAACAAATTTTCAATATTTCTTTTTATTTATATGTTCAGAGAAGGTATATAAATAATGATAAGTATTGGTTTATTATGGGAATAATATAGTAATACAGTTATCTCGGTTTTAATTCCATACTTTAAAGGGCACAAAATCAAAAAGTAACATCGGAATATGAAAATATACGGTCTTACTAATAAAAACTCTATATACAGACGTTTAACTGTCTTATATAATGAGTAGCTCGTTTATAAGTCGTATATAAATTCCTTACTAATAATCACTACATACGTCGTGTATAACAGTATAACTGTTACACAGCTACGTCATAGCTTCGTCATTACTTCGTTACGAAAGGTAATAGAATATCTGAGGTTCTCTACTGGATCCGGTAGAGCGCTCTAGTGTGGCGTGTTAAATATCGATAGTACAACTGGCTCTAATCGATTACCACACTACATTTTGGTCAGAGAGTACAAGCTACAGCAATATTATTCTAATAATTCTATGACTTTTGGTTTGTTCTTCTGTGGTTACAAGGTAAACATCATCGTAAAATGACAGTCGATACGAACAGCTGTTAAAGGGGCGGCCATTTCTTCCCTATATACAACGCTTAAACAAGGGGTTTCGTGTATATAACTACTTCAAAGCAATTCCCATTGTATAGTTACAGCCTGTTTATACGTCCATAGCTTATTCACGGTTTATTAGTAACGTTTTCTGTCTCAACTCTGCATAAGTCTCGTATAAAAACTGTACACGATTTATTAGTAAGACTGATAGTGTATAAAGGTAATAAAAACAAATTTTCATTTTTTTCTTCAGTTTTGTTCAAAATTTCACCTCTGCCTCCCCTTAAGATATAAATGGATCATATGCGGAGACTAAGAGGAAGGCAGAATATATGAAAGATTGGAGAGTGCTGGGTTTGCACTGAAATACCTGCCCATGGGCAGAACATTTATGTATGTGTATAGTATAAAATGACGCTTCGCTATCCTAAGCACGGTTATGCAAGACTTACACACGGTTCTTCGGCTACCCGTGAGCAGCTTTAAAAGCTCTTTGCGAAGTGCCTTAAACCGAGGAAGTTGTCCGGCTTTGCCGTGTCAGCCCGGTGATCAGCATTCCCACCGCGTGCAAGTCTGTGCCAAATCCTTGAACTCTGGGCTCTGTCACTCCGATTTTCCTCCAAGACCAGAGTACCACCCTAACTGCATTTATCTCTTCATAGCGCTTCTCTCTGCACGCCGCTCTCCTGGGTGCTGTATCGACGATGCTCCACGCTGTAATGTTACCTCTCCGTCCTTCCCCCCGCGTCCCTTATCACCGTCCTGAGTGCCAACATAAAACATCTTAAGAATCCCGAACTATGTACTGCATACCGGTGCATTGTCTGTTACAGGCATTGTGTAATCCAACCCCTTTACCTCTTTCTTGCAATTGTTTCACTTGGAGGGACTTGGTTTGCTAGTGATATCTGATGCCGTAACAGGAAGTGCAGTGCACTGCATAGAAGCTCGTCAAAGCTTGGGGAAACAAGAAACTTTACAAAGTTGTGGGAGGCATAAGCCTACTGGTACAAGACTTGTATTTCTGTGTATAGACTGCAAGTTCTACCTCAATTGAAGTTGTTTTGGCTGCTTTCTCTGTTATAAAGTGATGATGTGATAGGCCTACTTCTCGATACAGTTTTAATGTAAGTTCTTTATACTTCGTACGTGTGTATTAAGGTGAAGGGTACATCTTTCCTTAGTATATTGTATGTACTGCATTTCAACATTTCTTCCTGAGAACCTACAAGTCCTTTTAAAATAAATGGATTTATTGTTCCTACTTATGCCAGGTGAAGAATATAATGCGTGCAGTTCTGCGTTGTGTAACTTTCTCCATTCTCCTGTAACTTCATCCCTCTTAACCTGAAATATTTTCCTAAGCATCTTATTCTCAAACACCCTTAACCTCTGTTCCTTTTTGTGATGGGCTCTCACAGTGAGAGAGTTTGGGGAGGCCAAGTTTAATATTAAAATGGATTTGAGGGAGGTAGGATATGATGGTAGAGACACAACCATACAGAACAACCGGTAATATAACTATTTTACAAATTCTAACTTTTTTCAGCTTTTTCTCAAACACCCTTAACCTCTGTTCCTCTCTCACAGAGTAGACTGGATGACAGAATGACAGAAGCTTCTCAACCGAATAGTCAAAAGCATTTCCCATATTTATTCTGCGTTTAATTTCCTCCCGAGTATCATTTATATTTGCTACTGTTGCTCCAAAATATTTGAATTTTTCCATCTTTTCAAAAGATAAATTTCCAGTTTTTATATTTCCGTTTCGTACTATATTCTGGTCACGAGACATCATCATATAAACTACCTTTTTCTTTTCGGGATTTACTTCCAAGCCTATCTCTAGTATACTGATTATTTATTTATATACTGTTAAATTAAGGACATCACTCGTTGTGTTCATTTTGTATTGAAATGAATAGTAACACATATATTAACTTTCAAGGTTCATTACTTAAATGCTACAAATTTATGTTTCCGTAGAAAGTTTTGGAAAATCTAAAGCAGGCTAGGTGCAAAGAAATCTCAAAGAAACTACCGACAGAAAATCTAGCATAATCGTAAACCTTGAAACGACATAACGCATTATAAATACAATGACTTTGTTACAATCTTTTTTTAAAATTATAGTGCCGCCACTGATAGACTTTCCCAGATGCAAAACATTTCAACAACTCTACGTAGAAGTCAATCATCCCCAATAGAAATAGAGTGAGGCTGACGTCATATTTCCTCTACTTACGGGTTCTGCAGGCCTGACCTTGCACAATGTAGGCAGCAAGATAATTCACTTTCCTTCAAGACCTGAATGCCAGCTCAGATTCTCGAAATCTTACGCACGTACTTCTATTAGTTCAGATGTTTCCTTACAGGCCGCCACTGCTCGCTGCATCGCATATGAACTTCATGAAGGTAAAAGAGTGGGAGATAAAAGATACCGCCACGAGAAGCCTGAAGGACTCTCTTAATTCCCACCCTTGAGACCAATACAAAACAGAGCTCTTAGCGGGGACAATCCGAGACCGGGTTTAAACATTTATATTTGAGTTGGATATTCTTTTCCAACTGAACTTGGTTACTACATAACTATACTTCTTAGTTGGAAAGATAATGTGATAATATTGCACCAGCAGTAACAGTGATTCAGTCGAAAAGGGCGCGAAAGATTGAACATTCTGAGTTTCTCGTTAGTGGACATTTTCTGAATACGATTATTAAAAGTTAATCATCAATTTCACTGTGAAATGATGATAAGCATTATACATACATTATTCATTGCTGAGAAGTATTTCCTGTTGTTTTTTTCTCTTTTTTACCTAACCAGCGAATAGAGATTATAAAGAATGGACACTGAGCGAAATTTCCTGTGTTTTGTTTCTCTGTGCGCCAGCGGTTAGTTCCATTTTCAAGCGCTAGAGGTAGTGTAATCGAGCATACGCTAAGATAATAATTGAGAATAGAGTTTGCATAATCCAGTAACGCTTTGCTTCAAATAAATTCAAGTTAACAGCTATTCCTTATTTCTCAGTGACAAATTAGTTGTAATAATAATATTTTAAATTTCAGATATAATATATTATATTATAAAATAATATAATACATTATAAAATTAAGTATCGAATTCTTTAATATTTGTAAGAGTTTTACTTCTCGTAAGAGTTTTTTTTTTCCATTTTCAGTGCTATGAAATCATTACATATTTTAATTGTTGTTGGGGTCAACGTCTCAACTCTCATTATAAAGTTAATGACGGATTTATTATTTTATGGATCCAATTTATTTTATTTGAGTACATAATGTACCTAGATGTATTAATTATATGTGTTTTATTTCCGCTGTGTCGACTGCTACCTGGTGTGATGTCAGCGCCAAATCTAGGGCTTGCTGGCTTGAAGGTCATTGAAATCAGTCGGGCTACATCAAAGACACCGACGCGGAGTGTCCATTCTTTATAATCTCTATTCGCTGACCTAACCCCTGAAAGAGTAGAACTCATGCTCAAGGACGGAATTTGAATATGATGTTACGAGTTAATTCTTAAAATGAACTTAATTGACAATTATTTGTGAAGTTTCATTTATAAAATTATAGATATATGTCGCAAATGTTTAATTATCTTTCATTTCAAAATGTTCTGTGACCTGCTGTAATTTAATGCAATATCATAGATAAATATATAATTTATCCATGGCAATATCGATACCGTTTATGCGTAGTGTAATAGTGCTGAGTTTTGAAATGCATCTAAGATCAAGCAACATTGCATAAAATTGTTAACCTGCTTTAATAGTGCTGAGTTTTGATATATATATATATATTGCATAAAATATAATATATATTTATATATATGTTTTCAGAGGATAATGATTGTGAGTTTTAGTGGTTTCCATAGTAACAATTTACCAAGATGAATAATAAGAACAAATATTTGTTTATTTTTTCTTACTGTGGAATTTTATTCTACAACTGGTAATAATGGTATACTTTTAATACTAAAAGGCTGTGAGAAAATTTATATTTTAAGTAATGAAAATAAAAAAGTTGTTTTTGGGGTATCGTGCAACCAGCGAATAGGGATTATAAAGAATGGACACTTCGCGTCGGTACCTTTGATGTAGCCGGACCGATTTCAATGACCTTCAAGCCAGCTAGAGCGTCACATTCTGCTTTCTCCCTAGAGTTGGCGCTGACATCACACCAGCTAGCAGTCGACACAGCGGAAATGTAATACATATAATTAATACATCTAGGTACAATGGACTCAAATAAAATAAATTGGATCCATGAAATAATAAATCCTTCATTAACTGTAATGTCTAGACTCTAGAGTTCCTTTATAATGAGAGTTCAGACGTTGACCCCTACAACAATTAAAATATGTAATGAATTGATAGCGCTGAAAATGGAAAAACAAAACTCTTACGAGAAGTAAAACCATATGCCTATATTATATTATATACAAATATTAAACGAATACGATACTTAATTTTATAATGCATTGTATTATTTTATAATATAATTTATGATATCTGAAATATAAAATATTATTATTACAACTAGTTTGTCACTGATAAATAAGGAAAAGCCGTTAACTTGAATTTATTTGAAGCAAAGCGTTGCTGGATTATGCAATAAGGTAGGCGATGTTTGGATCCTGTGCCTTAATTCTATTCTCAATTATTATTATCGCGAATGCACGATTACACTACCTCTAGCGCTTGAAAGTGGAACTAGCCGCTGGCGCACAGAGAAATAAAACACAGGAAAATTCGCTCAGTGTCCATTCTTTATAATCTCTATTCGCTGGTGCAACTTTGTGCAGGACGACTTCTCTTGCGGGACTGTGCGAACTTTTTTCAAAATCTGGTGTAGTTACTAAACAATTCACTCAGAATCGATGAACTTAATATAATAAATTTCTGTTAAATATTTGCCTACAGGTATCTTTATTTAAGGGGACACGGAATTGCCTATCTAGAAAATGTTATATTATGTCCTTTTTTTATTACAATATAAACTTTATTGTATACTAGCCGTATCCGTGCGCTCCGCTGCACCCGTTAGAAATAAATATAAAGTAATTACATAATTAAAATAGGACATGTGATCCAGGTAACATTCGTGTTTGATAGAAGGATAAATCGTTTAATATGTTACTTAATTTAAATTGTATTCAAATAATTAAAATGCGATCATTTTGGTCCAGAGAGCACTCATTTGGTGCAATGACAATTCCTTTAACATGTTTCTTAATTTTACATTACACTATATTATATATTATATTATATTATATTATATTATATTATATTATATTATATTATATTATATTATATTATATTATATTATATCAGAACTTACTGTAATAACATTATAGTATTACGTCCATCTAGAGAAACTACACTTTCCAATGGTGAAATAATAATTAATTATACAAATCGGTTAATTTAGCTTCCGATATTACTTCATACAAACACAGAAACATTCTCTGTAGGCTATCTTTCATAGCTTTCGATTGTTGCTGTCCAAGGCCCCTTATAGACGAAGGCATTTGTTTTTAATTCATTACACGGCCTTAGATGGCAGTTATTTTAATTTTAAAACTCATTTATCTCATTAAATATCAGTCCTATCAAAATTTTGAAGGAATAAACCTTATCGAAAATTAATTTTAAAGAAACTTTTGTTATGTAACATTTTTCACAAAAATCAATAATAAGCTAGATATTTCGATTTATTTAATTCAGGCCCCCTTATAACTCCCCTTTTAAATAATGTATATTGAATTCCATATAGCCTAAAATCTAAGTTACAACGAACATAATTTATATTCCAATTTTCATCGAAATCCGTTCAGCCATTATCGCGTGAAAAGGTAACAAACATCCAGACAGACAGACATGCAAACAAAAATTTCAAAAAAGCGATTTTCGGTTTCAGGGTGGTTAATTATATATGTTAGAACCAATTATTTTTGGAAAATCGAAAATTACCATAAAAATTTCGGCTGCAGATTTATTATTAGTATAGATAAATATGTATATTATAGATAAATAAGTACATACAGTTATTATGGAAAACGTACGAGACACGCTATTGGACTGCGACGAAAAATCGGCGAAAGATACTTAGAGATTCATTCATTTAGTGTTCTGCCCAAGGGTAGGTCTTTCACTGCAAAACCCACCTTTCTCCAATCTTTCATATTTTCTGCCTTCCTCTTTGTTTCCTCATATGATCCATATATCCTAATGTCGTCTATCATCTGATATCTTCTTCTGCCCCGAACTCTTCTCCCGTTCACCATTCCTTCCAGTGCATCCTTCAGTAGGCAGTTTCTTCTCAGCCAGTGACCCAACCAATTCCTTTTTCTCTTTCTGGTCAGTTTCAGCATCTTTCTTCACCCATTCTTTCCAACACAACTTCATTTCTTATTCTGTCTGTCCATTTCACATCTTCTCCATATCCACATTTCATTCGGCCGGGGAGCGTAGTCAGTATAGCGCTGGACTTCTGTGCTCGAGGTTGCGGGTTCGATCCTGGCCCAGGTCGATGGAATTTAAGTGTGCTTCAATGCGACAGGTTCATGTCAGTAGATTTATTGGATGTATAAAGGACTGCGAGACAAAATTCCGACACACCGGCGACGCTGATATAACCTCTGCAGTTGCGAGCGTCGTTAAATAAACCATAATCTTTTATCCACTTTTCAAATGTTTCTCTTCGCTTCATCGTAATGTCCATATTTCTGCCCAATACAATGCCACACTCCACACAACGCACTTCACTAGTCTCTTCCTTAGTTCTTTTCCAGAGGTCCGCAGAAGATGCTCCTTTTACGGATATCTGGGAAAACAATTAAGAAAGAGACTAGTGAAGTGCTTGGTGTGGACTGTGGCGTTGAAAATATTATTTACATAACAGTTATATATGTTTCATATTTTAACTTATTTATTCATTGTTTTACTTTCTTGAAGTATGGTTTGTTTCTGCAACATGTTGAAAAGTTCTAAACGATAAGTTAAAATGTGGAACATATTTAAATATTTAAATAACATTATGCAAATCTGACTTTGAGGTAGAAGCTCCCTGTGAAGTAGGCTTGAGACAAGAATTTTGACGGTGTCATGTGTAGTTTCTGGGGTAGCTCAGTCGGTAGAGCATTCGTGTGCTTGAATGGTTGATACCTGGGATTGATACCCGGCCACGGAACAATTTTTCCCTTAAAATTATTTAAATAGCATTGTTGTAAAACCGGTAGGCTACTACCAACATAAATAATCTACAAAACATTTCAAAATAAAATAAAATAATTAGAAAGTGACGGTAAAAACTATGTGTGGTGTTTCAACACCCATTTAGTATTTATGTGTTTTCCAAGAGAATAAATTAACTGTCTTATTTTTAGCAGTTGGCATACGAAAACATAAAGCAACTCTGACACAATAAAAGAAATATCATTACGTAAGAAGAGCTTTTAATGTGTTTTTAAGTAAAACAACTGTGTCTGGGGTGTAAAAACACCCCACCCAGTCCTTAGAAGGTTAATGGATGAACATAATAGGGTGCGAAACTGAGGTCAACGGAACAAACTCCACTTTGAAATATCAAATGGCACCCCTATATTTTATACTTAATTATGAAAGAGCATTCAGTTGTTTATACACATCATTAATAATTTGTTTTCTAATCTTCTGCTTTCTATCGTCGCCTAGCAATCTGTATTTTAGTTATTGTTGATTAGGACCGAAGAGAATAAAGCTACAAAAACTTAGTGAGCATTTCATGTAAAAGTTGTGTTTATGTATTAAATTATTTTAAAATACCCTTCAAGAGAGAACTCATTCTTATTCATTAAATTTAGGAAATTAAATAAAATAAACTGTGTTTTCATTCTACAAACAACAACTAATAATAATAATAATAATAATAATAATAATAATAATAATAATAATAATACAGGTTGCTAGGCAACGATAGACAACAAAAGATGCCAGAAAAAATGAATGAGGTGTATAAACAATTGAATGCTCTTTCATATTAATTTAAGTATGAAATATAGGGATGCCATTTGAAATTTCAAAGTGGTTGGGAGTTGGAGTGAAATCTAAAATGCAATTAAATTAAGTTGTAGAAATAACATAGGTAACATATATTTCTTGTTTTTAATACACCGCTACATTCATTTGTTGACAAAACAAAAGAAAGGTATCCAATGTCAACAAGAGACATAGCTTACATTGGTTATCTATGCCTTGATGACCTCATGGTTACATATAAACAAGTGCCTGAAGCTCCCATTCTTTAACAACTAAAGGTTTACCTCCACCTATGAATAATTATCTCTTAGTACTACATAATATTTCATGTATTGAAATAACAAATAATTATTGTAATTGCCCACATCTAACACCTTCCACACAAGTCAAATATTTAGGAATTATTGTAGATCAGCATTTACGTTGGGATGAACAAATATGAGAAAGACAATTTATAAATAATTCATAATACTTCGAAATTTTATCACTAAGGAGGCATTGAGAATAATATTTTTGGCTTTAGTACAATCATTAATACAATATGGTGTAATAAATAGGGGTGGAGTAGCATCATCTGTACTTAACTCATTAAGTTTATTAGTTAATAAAAATTTGTCTAACCAAAAATATGGATTGCCCAATTACAGATTTTAAAGTGTTAACTATTGAAGAAATTTATAAATATTGTAACAGCTGAAACGGGGTTCGAACACGCGTCCGACAGGGCAGGCCGCAGACGAAACGCTGGTACGGGGAGCATCTGCATGCTGAAGGGCAGAGGGGGTGTATTACGAGAACGCGGCGAGGGGAGGTTGCGCGCGCAGCTGCTACTTGCGGAGTGAAGGGGGGACGGACCCTCCCGAATCGTCCAGGATTCCGTCGAAGTGGAGATATCTGATAATTCGAGAGAGCTATCTCTGCACACCCGTAGAAATTTCTCGTAACTATGGTTTAGCTATAAAAGAAGAAACGCGAGCGAACTTGAGCAGTTTCAGTTTATTCAGCCAGTCAGTAAGCCAGCGTTGTTACAGCCAGTGAACAGAGCAAGCCAGCCAGTCTTGTGTACCGGAATTCGACTTGAGTGTGCGTCCGCAACTGTGTCAGCATCCGAAGGCCTAAGTTCGAGTGCAGTGGACCGCAGTTGGAGGGACCTGAGTTCGAGTACAGTGAACTATCTCTGAAGGTCTGGGGTTCGAGATTCTGTGAACGCGAGTGACTGAGCTAGAAGAACTAGCCAAGACAAACGAGCTGTGAACTGAGAACTGACAGTTCTGTGTTGTAAATAGTGCTTTGTGAATATTAGTTAAGATTAACAGTTCATTGTTGTTCGTAATAGTCCGAGTAAAATTGTCATTGTCGTCTGTGGAGTGCACTAACGGATAGGCCTACTGTGTTACTGTGTGGAGAGCAAATCCTATTGTTGAGATAATAAAATTACATTACATTTTTGTTCAGTATAAAAAAATGTACATTGGTGTCAGAAGTGGGATATTATCGACAATATAGTTTACTAACTTACTACCTCAGAAATCAAATAAAACATAAATCTAATCGACATGAATATCGTACTCGAAGGCAAAAGTCTACTTTCCCATTAATTGAGGCTAAATGTTATACAAGTGCAGCTCTTAAACATGGTGCTAGTTTCGGCCCAAGAATTTATAATAAAATTATAAAACATTTTCCAAATTTGAAATATTTTAAAATTTAAGCTTTTAGAAAAGAAATTGGGAAATCCCTGTTATTATTCGGTTGAGAAACTTTTATCATCCAGTCTGCTGTCGAAAAATCTGAGAGTTAGAATTTATAAAACAGTTATATTACCGGTCGTTCTGTATGGTTGTGAAACTTGGACTCTCACTTTGAGAGAGGAACATAGGTTAAGGGGTTTGAGAATAAGGTGCTTAGGAAAATTTTTGGGGCTAAGAGGGATGAAGTTACAGGAGAATGGAGAAAATTACACAACACAGAACTGCACTAATTGTATTCTTCACCTGACATAATTAGGAACATTAAATCCAGACGTTTGAGATGGGCAGGACATGTAGCACGTATGGGCGAATCCAGAAATGAATATAGAGTGTTAGTTGGGAGGTCGGGGGGAAAAAGACCTTTAGGGAGGCCGAGACGTAGATGGGAGGATAATATTAAAATGTATTTGAGGCAAGTGGGATATGATAATAGAGAATGGATTAATCTTGCTTAGGATAGGGACCAATGGCGGGCTTATATGAGGGCGGCAATGAACTTCCGGGTTCCCTAAAAGCAGTAAGTAAGTAAGTATGTATATTTATGTTTTTATTGAATATCACTGGCTTCTGTCTGATTGCCAATTTATATTAAATGTGTTTTTTTCCTCTCTTCTTCTCTTTCTTCTTTCGTTTTTCGCTCTTGTGTGTTATTTATTGGTGTGAATTAAGTTACTTGCTGTATTTAGTAAACTGTCCTTGTAAATTTTATGTTATATTATTGACTAAGACCACACCGTACACGAGCCTGGCTCTTACGGTAGTGGCTAGAAACATTTTTGTTTTATAATTTTAATTTTTACTCACTAGTGTGACTGGTTCTCAGTCAATAAATTAGTATTGAATTGTAACAAAACTGACATAATTCAATTTAAATCCTGTCCAAATTAAACGTCGCAAATTTCTAGCACAATAATTAATAACAGATCCCTATTAGCAACAACAACAACCAAATTTCTTGGCTTAAAAATCGATAATGTGTTAAATTGGAAAAATCATATTAAAGAAATTACCCCCAAACTTAATTCAGCTTGTTTTGCTATTAGATCTATGCAAAAGATAGTAAATATCGATACCTTAAAAACAATATACTTTGCATACTTCCACTCGGTAATGAGTTTTGGAATAATATTCTGGGAAATTCCACAGATAGTAACAATATGTTTCTATTACAAAAAGAGTAATTAGAATAATAGTATGTGCCAAATCTAGGGAATCGTGTAGGACTATTTTCAGAAAAACTACAAATAATGCCCATGACTTGTCAGTATATCTTTTCGTTAATAATTTTCCTCGTATGTAATCGTGAAAACTTTGTAACTAATTCAACAGTTCATAGCATAAATACACGTCAAAAAGTGACTTTCATACTCCATCGGCAAGTCTATCGTGCTATCAAAAATGAGTGCGTTAAGTGGCAGTAAAAATTTTAATAGCCTCCATATTCATATAAAAATGAAACTCAAAACATAAAATGATTTAGGGCCAAATTAAAGAAGTACCTAATTTCTCACGCCTTCTATTCTGTAGGTGAATTCATGACATTCAATAACGCTTCATGAAATTGATACTAAAACTTTGTGTTGTACTAGTAGACTATATTGTAAATCTCGTCTGTATATATTTCATCTAGACTGTGACTATAAATTAAGACTTTATAATAGTATTAAGTTTTTTGACTTGTTCCATATTCTAGCTGTAAGCAATGTATGAATACCATTGAATGTTAATAAATACAATACAATATAATACAATACAAAACTAGCTAGCTAGTTAAATAAATGAAATTAAATAGGCCTATATGCATTGAAAAAAAAAACAAAAGACGGGAAATGAACAAAGCGATTCTCTTCTATCAGTCTAGTTTCTTCTTTCGTGTCACAATCCATCGTTGCTTCTTAACCCCTTTACATTTCATTGTTTTTAATGGTTGTAGTAGATCCAATGGATTTCACGGAAGGTGGGGGGAGACAATGCACATTTTCATTAGAATACGACATCTGAAGAGGTCTTCGACTGATGTTCCTTGACATCAAACAAGCAGATATTCCCAAAGAGAAGCAATGAGAAGATCTTTAAGTCTGAACATGTTTCCACACAACGAATTAAAGGTACGTTAAGCTGGAGAAGGCGTCCTAATTAACTACATTTCAGGCTATTTCTTATTATCTCAGTCAGTCAGTTGAAGCAAAAGAAAGTGAACCAGTTCAATGGAGCAAAGGTTGATCGTTAGAAGACCGCCCTCCTTCAACCCCCTGGCATGTCTTCTCAGCAATGATTTTCTAGTTCTTTTCCGATTTCTTAAGGCGTGAAATGTGTGCGTCTCGCGCGGTCGTGGCACTCCCTTCCGCGCGATTGGGCTAAATTTTAACGCTCCCGCGATTGCTCCCATTAAGCGCCCCATTTCCGGGTTCTCTGTTGTCGATGCGATGATTTACTGCTGGGACACTCAGGAAATTTCACATGTGATCCAATAGCCACCTCTGAAATGGGCTAAATGCTCTCCAGTGTGTGTGGACAACAAGGCTTCCATAGCTTCGAACTAAATTCATTAACTGGAAATGTCGAATACACTTCATCCATCCTTGTACGCTGATACGTGCGTTCAAAGCCTTCTGGATATCTCGAGTTCGATTAGTGATAACTAGCGTGGTGGAATTAGATGCAAAAACAGAGGCGGTTTACCAATTAATCAAGATTTAGTTTTGAATCTCCTTTGAATTCCTGTTATGGCGTAACAAAATATGCTCTCTAGAAGATTAGAAAAATTTTAATAACGATAATAATAATAATAATAATAATAGTAATAATAATAATAATGATAATAATAATAATAATGATAATAATAATAATAATAATAATAATAATAATAATAATGTAAATTTATTGCAACTCAACAATAATAATTCCTTTCTACAATTCACATTAAACGCTCTCGGCAACAATGGGATTTGCTCTCCACACAGTAACACAGTATTCGTTAGTGCACTCCACAGACGACGACAATGACAATTCACTAGGACTATTACGAACAACAATGAACTGTTAATCTTAACTAATATTTACAAACCACTATTTACAAATCAGAACTCTCAGTTCTCAGTTCACAGTTCTTCTAGCTCAGTCACTCAGTTCACCGTATCTCGAACCACAGACCTTTAGAGACAGTCCACTGTACTCGAACTCAGATCCCTCCAACTGCGGTCCACTGCACTCGAACTCAGGTCCCTCCAACTGCGGTCCACTGCACTCGAACTCAGGCCTTCGGATGCTGATACAGTTGCGGACGCACACTCGAGTCGAACTCTGGCTTACTCACTGAATGGCTGAATCACACACACACTGTCCGAGTTCCCTCACGCTTCTTCTTTTATAACCACAGCGACGTAGCCTGGAAAGTTCGAATTCCCGATTTTTCCACTTCGACGGACTTCTCCGCACGCAGCAGTTGCGCGCGCACACTCCCTCGCCGAGTAGGCCCTTTCTCTTCTCTCCGCCGCGCGCCGTCCCTCAGTGCTCCGTGGAGCCCGCGCGATCTGCTCTCTTGCGGGACGCTGGTCGTGAGTTCGAATCTCACATCGCTGTCACAATAATAATAATAATAATAATAATAATAATAATAATAATAATAATTTATTTTATTTTATTTATTTATTTATTTATTTATTTATTTATTTATTTATTTAATTATTTATTTATTTATTTATTTATTTATTTATTTATTTATTTATTTATTTATTTATTTATTTATTTAGAATATTAACGTGCAAAACAACAGCACAAAGGCCAATTAAAGTTTAGCACGATACAAAACAGAACAAAACAACAAATGATGATGAGAATGAATGTTAGAAAATGGCAATGAGAAGAAATACAAACAATATAATAGTCTACATCAATCATAGATCAAATAAAAATTATAAAATCATAAATTAGTAAAATAAGATAATTGAAGTAATGGAATAGTCTACCTTAATCAATTGACCAAATGCAAGAGAAAAAAAAAATGGACAAATAATTATTAAAATTAGATCAGTGAGAAAAAAACTCAGATATACTACACATTAAATGGATCCAAGTTGAATCCATGCAAATTAGCATATTTAATGCATCTGCAGACCGGAGAGAGAGAGATTTAGGATTCTTATTATAAAACAATTTATGAAATCTTAAACCATTAGCTGGAATACGAAGACTGATATTGCTTATGAAAGATTCACAATCAATATCACCCTTAATGACTTTACAAAAAATAAATAATCAAGATCCTGACGTCTGGTGAACAAACTACCGCAATTGAAATATTTGCATTTAATCTCATAGTTATAATCGGAATTTGGTAAAAATCTATAAGAACACAAGGAAATAAATTTTCTTTGAATATTCTCCAATTTAGCCGAGTCAGTGGAAGTAATGGAGTTCCATACAACAGATGCATATTCAAGCTTGGATCTAACCAACGTATGGTATAAAATTAATAAACACATAGGAGTGGAAAAAGAATAAGTTATAGACCTAATTAGACCAAGCATTCTTAACGAATGGGTATAAATATATTGCACATGATATTGGAAATATAATTTTGAATCAAGTAGGACACCAAGATCTCTAATACAATCTTTCCTTGTAATTACGACATTACTGAGAGAATAGTTAAATTTTTGGGAGATAGTTTTCCGTGAAAAGGAAATAACAAAAGTTTTGGATTGATTGATAATAATAATAATAATAATAATAATAATAATAATAATAATAATAATAATAATAATAATAATAATGGTTTTATGTAACCTGGCAGAGTTAAGGCCAAAGAACATTATAAATACTTATTTACTGACAAATGGCTTTTAAGAACCCGCAGGTCCATTGCCGCCCTCACATAAGCCCGCCATTGGTCCCTATCCTGAGCAAGATTAATCAAGTCTCATCATATCCCACCTCCCTCAAATACATTTTAATATTATCCTCCCATCTACGTCTCGCCACTCCAAAAGTCTTTTTCCCCTCCGGCCTCCCAACTAACACACTATAGGGTAAACTAGGGTCTGTTGGACAATCGGGCATGTTGGACACTGCGTACTTTAACGTGTTACCACGCCACTTGTGGGCACCACATTCTGCTAGAAGTCAATGACGGAAGTAGCTACGTAGCTACTTCCGTCATTGACTTCTAGCAGAATGGTAACACCCATAAGTGGCGTGGTAACACGTTAAAGTACGCAGTGTCCAATATGCCCACTGTCCAACATACCCTAGTTTACCCTATATAGAAATTAAAATTTTTTACGAGTATGATGCTGCATGTTATTTAAATGAAATATTAAAGCTTCATGTATACTTTTGAGCTAACTAAAGTTTTAAATTTGTTCCCCTCTCGAAGTCACGCCCGTAGTTAACTGAAGTTATTGTAAGTTTCAATAATTCAATGTTGACATTATGAGAATATTATTAAGTCAGTGTAAATGAAATAAGTATTAAATTACAAAAAAATAAATAAATACCTGCGTATTTAGCAGTCCTTTCTGTAGCATTCATCAAAGGACACAATAATCTCTTCTGCCTTGCTTCTTCATCACACATCTTTATTACATTCGCTATACTTTGTCGTGCTTCACTATGCATAGTTTTCCATTTTTACGCTTTGTAAATATTATGATAACTGATATCTGACTCTATTGAAATCAAACAGAACTCTACTTCGCTTTAAAAGTACTTAACTAAATATTTCACTGACTAAACAAATTCGTAACTCATTGTCTAACTAAATTACTAATTTAAGATAATTGCCTAATGAAAGCGTAATGCAACCAATCTGACACGATCTTTAAGTTAATTTAAGAAATTAAAATCTGACTTAAGAATGTTTTAATGTAAACTACGCTCGTTATTCACAGTATTCATAATACCAACATCATACAATAAAATCTCAACAGTAACTAATATGCTTGCATAGTTTGCAAAACCAACGTTTTCAGTTTCGAGTGTCACTGAACTTTGTCCCAGCCAGTCAATGGCACCACCCTCATCTATAATCTTTTCGCTGTAAGAAAAAATCGTAATGTAAACAATAGCACGTGACTGAAGTGAGCCTTCATTGGCCAATGTTTGGCGCCATAGACTCTCAGTACGTGTCCCCGCCTACTGTTGTACATTCTGTTTCATGTTAAACATTTCCCGTTACTCGTCAAGTAGGCCTAACCTCACTACTATGCATTCGTTTGCTTAGGAAACATTTACTTTATAATTACTGTAATTAAATTATTTTTAAGTCTTATGTCTTCACAATGGACAGTTGAGAGTGCAGAAGCCATACTACAGTACCATGTGCTTACGTGAACACCTAGGAGCTCAAGTGACGCCAGCTTGTTACAAGAACAGACTACCTCGGCATTACTGTTGGTATTCATCCGCGTTCGTAGTGCGTAACAAAATATAAAAGTAGCTTTTCTTTTTACATATCGTTTTACATATGAATGAAGTTATATGTTTCATCGTATATAACAACTAGAATTCAATTTTTTACATTCAAGTAATACAAGATTATGGTTTCCAAATACGAACTATATTTTCCTGCGTCGTGTGAGTGTTTCGACTGGGAGCCAATCACGGGTATGACAGCCACGTGCTTATGTTTACATTAGGATTTTTCTTACAGCGAAAACAGTATACCTGCTCTTTCAGACGCGCCAAGTTATTGTGCATTTCCTTACCCTCGTCCCTTACCCCGCAAGGACCATTTCCCACTCGCAGAGATCATCTCGTGAAGTGTGGACAGTACATTGCATTACAATTACTTTCCATTACATTTCCGTCAAAACTAAATTAAAATTATGGTTAGGCCTCCAATCAAAATATAAGTTAAACTATATTAAATCACAATGAAATTAAATTATATTACATAACGTTTATTATGTTTTTTCTCTGGTAGTTGATGCAGAAATGCAATTTCACTTACCTTAAAATTTTTAGCAACTGGTTCTGGAATATTCAAATAAAACATAATTGGCAACAGTACTTCAGTACAATTATAAATTCTGTTAATCGGGAAGACGTGACGACATGGAGCGTTTCCCCTATCCCATGCGTTTTCTTGGAGAATCAGACTGAATCCTTCGTTAATCCGGTGCGACCCCTCGCTCAGAACGTGCCGAAGTGACGGCTCCATCAATTGTCCACTTGATCTCTGTGTCTTTCGTTTGATTGAGCGAATTATACCCGCAGAACTCATTAACAAGGCCCTTGGGCCTCCATGACAGCCCTGGCAGCAATCAATGGACGCTTTAAAATGTTAAGAACGGAGTGAGTAATTAAAATAAGCTTTAAGTGTCGCTTAAAAACGTAGACCGAGTACCGACCTCTCCAGCGACAACAAAATGAAACTTCAACGTGCTCATAATTTGTGTGTACGTTTTGTAAGCAATGTTCGTAAATATGATCATATTACCCCATCCCTGGAAGCAATAGGTTGGCTTAAACTAGATAAGAAAATAAATTTACATTCACTTCTCTTTCTCTTCGAAATCTTGAACTCTTCTATTCCTTCGTACCTGTCGTCTCGCTTCACTTACCTTTTTCCCACCATAATCTGAACACACGTTCTCGTCATGAAACAATACTAACAATACCATCCCATCGCACCTCCTCATACTCATCTTCTTTCACAATAGCCCTGCCAAGACTCTGGAATTCGCTACCTGCTAGCATCAGGGACTGTCGAAATAAAATTGAATTCAAACGAAAACTTACTAGGCACTTGGTCAGTAATTGATTACTTGTAAATAGTTTCTTTAATCTATCACAAAATATTTCAATATTCAGTAATTTCATCACTATACAATTTTGTTATTCTAGATTTAATTTGTAATTCAGTAAATATAAAATGTTCTTTTTTCTCTATGATAAATTATCTAGCTTTAATTATTCAGGTAATCTTTTCGTACTTTGATCTTATTGTAATTGTAAATTTAATACTAATTGTAATATTATTTATAATTGTAATTGTAAATTTAATACTAATTGTAATTTTATTGTTGATATTGTAGTTGGAATCTCCTGGTAGAGGGGCAGAGAAGGCCTGACGGCCTTATCTCTACCAGGTTAAATAAATAAATACTACTACTAATACTACTACTAGACTGGATTATTTAAAATACAATTCTTGCGATCATGAGTTGTGTATGAGAAATAAACGACTCACTTTTCTGGAAGATACGTACATATTGAAAATGTGTACCAAACAGTATGAATTTTTCACATTCAGACCAAGTCTTCATTTAGGCTATTGTATGCATTATTATAGTTTAGATTATATCAATATTTGCTAAAATGGATTATGTATATGTAGGTATTTATTAACACTACAAATGGGTATATACCCGGTGGCAGTGATAACTAATTACACTCAATAATGACAATAATAAACACAATTAATAAAAATACAATTAATAATAATACTTACTTAGTTACTAACTTACTGCTTTTAAGGAGCCCGGAGGTTCATTGCCGCCCTCACATAAGCCCGCCATTGTTCCCTATCCTGAGCAAGATTAATCCAGTCTCTATCATCATATCCCACCTCCCTCAAATCCATTTTAATATTATCTTCCCATCTACGTCTCGGCCTCCCCAAAGATCTTTTCCCTCCGGCCTCCCAAATAACACTCTATATGCATTTCTGGATTGGCCCATACGTGCTACATGCCCTGCCCATCTCAAACGTCTGGATTTAATGTTCCTAATTATATCAGGTGAAGAATATAATGCGTGCAGTTCTGTGTTGAGTAACTTTCTCCATTCTCCTGTAACTTCATCCCTCTTAGCCCCAAATACTTTCCTAAGCACCTTATTCTCAAACACCCTTAACCTATGTTCCTCTCTCAAAGTGAGAGTCCAAGTTTCACAACCATAAAGAACAACCGTAATAAAACTGTTTTATAACTTCTAACTTTCAGATTTTTTGACAGCAGACTGGATGATAAAAGCTTCTCAACCGAATAATAACAAGCATTTCCCATATTTATTCTGTGTTTAATTTCCTCCCGAGTGTCATTTATATTTGTTACTGTTGCTCCAAGATATTTGAACTTCTCCACCTCTCAAAAGATAAATTTTCAATTTTTATATTTCCATTTCGTACAATATTCTCGTCACGACACATACTGTAATCATATAGGTAACATTCCAAGTGCCAAATCTCAAAACCTTATTCCTTTGCTGTGGTCGTGCCAGAGAATCAGTCACATTCCGAGGCTTATTTGAAGGTTTCGTAACAAGCTTTTTTTTACGGTGATGGGTGTTAGCCCTTCGCCCAACCCCCAAGCTGGAGGACAACCCCTCATCGGCTGTCCGCGACTGCTTATTCAATATATTTACAGTTACCCTCCATATCTGGAGGCCGTCTCCTCGATCCGCAACCTGAGGACAATAAAAATACTAGGTAATAAAAAATAATAATAATAATAATAATAATAATAATAATAATAATAATAATAATAATAATAATGAGCATCCTAAATTAAATGAAGCACGATCACTTAAAATAACATTTGAAATAAATCTAATTTGTATCTTAACCCTAAGTTCGAACTAAAACCCACGAGTATGATAGGTTCATACATGCATAAGTACCTTTCAGCACTACACTCATTTCGCTGTCAACTCACTCACTGCACTGGAACTACGACACATTTCACTGATTCTATCCTGATTTCACTAACACTTAAAAAACATTGCACTGTTAAAATACTTTGCACTGCCACTATAAACTGTAAAGCTTCACTGACAGAAACACAGTTCACTTACACAACACACTTCACTGACACAACACACTTCACTGACACAACACACTTCTTCACTGATACAACAATTCAATAACAAATATTACTTCGGAATATGTATGATAAGTCTTTCTTGTGTTAAATTTTAATGCACCTTGTTAACATGTTTCGACCTATTTTGGGTCATCTTAAAATTTAACACAAGAAAGACTTATCATACATATTGCGAAGTGATACAGTGTTAAAAGTTGTGTAATCAAGATGTATAACAAATATTAATTGATGTCGTAATATTTTAAATTGGAGTGGAATTTAAGAGGGTGTATTAGGCTATATTAGAAGAGATTATATTAGATTACATAATATTAAGTTATGTGTGAATAAATTAGGTGCAATTAGAAGATGTTATGTTGGTTTAGAAAAGATTGGTTGGAATTAGACGGTCAGAATATGTTATAATGGACTAAATGGTATTAGAAGAAATTCTATTACATTAAAATTAGGTTGGATTAAAATATATTAGATCGAGTTAAGAAAGATGAGATATTACACTAGATTATCTTAAATGGTAAAGGAAATTTTTACGAGAAATAACTCGGAAAGTTTTCGAGTAAAAGACTAACAAGGTATTGATAAAGCTTTATTTAGGGGTGGCTACTTCGAATGTTTCCTTGATAACTAGCCCTGCTGCTACTGATTTTGAATAATTTATCAGTAAGAAACCTGTAATC
>JAJSOF020000027.1:103545998-103605998 GCA_025594305.2 Periplaneta americana
CTTCTCTTAATTCTCAAATTACCAAATGATGGTCAGAACCACAGTTTGTCCCCATGTAGGTTCGAATGTCTGGTATAATAGTAGCTAAGTCTTAGTTTATCTATCAAGATTTGATCGATGTGGCAAAGTGGCAAAGTTGACTAACCTAACTGCATTATCTTTACTAGTTACGTGTAGGCTCTCTATTCCAATAGTCTGTTTAAAAACATCCTTCTGTCCTACTTTGGCATTTAAATCCCCCAAAAAATTTTCATTTGGTATTTATGTAACTGATAAAAAGTGTGTTCCAGTTCCTCATAAAAACTATCCTTTATATTGTCGTCTTTCTCTTCTGTAAGGGGCTATCACAGGTCTACAAATCACAACACATCATTAAACTTTATTGAAATATGCTGCGATTGACCCTGAGGGGTTTATTTGGGAAGGTGAGTATTGTTGTAATTGTATTAGCAAGAGATGAATTTTCATCTCAAAATATCATATTGGGGTGTTTCTGGCATAAGATTAGCTGGGGATGGGTTTCGATCCTGGATTCCGGTCAGGCGCGGCAGTATATTTAAAGACAATTTCAACAACAGAGAATATTTGAACAATCGATATTCAACTTGAGTAAGAAATAGCCGACCAAGTTTACCTTCAGCCTTTCAGGGAGGAAGATCTTTCACGTGCCAGGTTTGAATTCTTTAACATCTGTTCCAACGCCTTAGAAGAGAGCAAAGGAACATTACTGAAGGACATTGCGTTCTTCAGATGCCACCTAAATCGGGATCCCTACAACGAAAGTTTCACAGGACGAATAACCATAATATGCGTTTATAGAGATTCCACGAATTCCTGAACTGGCAAACAAATGAAGCAGGCTTTGACTTTGCTTAGCAACCTGAGCTAGACTGAGCCGGTTTGGGGCCATCGTTGATTTTCTTGTAATATCAGCATGACTAATACACACAACAATTCCAAGCTTTCTCTGAAGCACTCTGAATCGTTCTGTTCAATTGTATCTCATTGAACTGTTGACGTCACTATCACAACTGTCACATAATTTCCTACACACAAACAAAGGTCTTTGCATTTAACATGTTCGCATTAAATTGGCTGAACTAACTTCCAATTCACAGTAAACCTTTGTAAGCGGGGTGGGATGGAATTGAGTTAAGGTGACAATTTTGATTTATATTTTATTTTTCCAATTTGTTGTGTGCTGCTTACTCAACTCTCCGCGTTTGAATTTGATGACACCAATAAGTAGGGATCTGAATTTTTAGCATCTATTTTCATCAAAATTAGCATCTCTATTTCTGAAATTAGCATCTACTTTTTTTTTCCCAAATTAGCATCTATTTTTTTAAGGAAACTTTGTGAATTGTTTTTTCATTTTTTTTATTTTATTGGGATATTTTACGACGCTGTATCAATATCCAGGTTATTTAGCGTCTGAATGATATGAAGGTGATAATGCCGGTGAAATGAGTCCGCGGTCCAGCACTGGAAGTTACCCAGCATTTGCTCGTATTGGGTTGAGGGAAAACCCCGGAAAAACCTCAACCAGGTAACTTGCCCCGACCAGGATTCGAACCCGGGCCACCTGGTTTCGCGGCCAGACGCGCTGACCGTTACTCCACAGGTGTGGACTTGTGAATTGTGCCTTTCATTTCTCAAAAGATGACATTGTGAAAAATTCAGCATTTTGAATAATTGCGAGGGAAAAATTGTTCCGGGGCCGGGTATCGAACCCGGGACCTTTGGTTAAACGTACCAACGCTCTACCACTAACGCTCTACCCGGGAACTCTACCCGACACCGATCTAATTTTTCCCTCTATATCCACAGACCTTAAAGTGGGCTGACAACAGTCAAGCAACCAACATTTGAGTGCACACTAACTCTGTGTGACTTTTTAAATTGTGGTTTTCTGTTACGTACAGTGACGCGTATTATGCAAATTAAGCTTTTCAGGAATTTAAAAAGTCACACAGAATTAGTGTGCACTCAAATGTTGGTTGCTTGACTGTTGTCAGCCCACTTTAAGGTCTGTGGATATAGAGGGAAAAATTAGATCGGTGTCGGGTAGAGTTCCCGGGTAGAGCGTTAGTGGTAGAGCGTTGGTACGTTTAACCAAAGGTCCCGGGTTCGATACCCGGCCCCGGAACAATTTTTCCCTCGAAATTATTCAAATTGACTTTACAGGGAGTTATTCGTGAAAAGCTTAATTTGTAATTCAGCATTTTCTTCCTTCAAATTACATCGTCTGCCTGAAACAACAGCACCATACTGTGTACAGGGGTGCACAAATTCGCATACATTGACATACGCTCGCGCAAAAACATTTTCAACGGTAACTTCGCAACGGCGAGTCAAAAGACATAGGCTGTTCAACAAAAATGGTTCCTTATTGTTAGAGCTATTACCCCTCGGAATTTATCGCAGATATTTTGAATCACCCTGTATGTAGATTAGCTGTAAAAAATCAGCTGTGTAGATTCAATAATATTTGAGAAAACGTTCCAGGGAGACGGCAATCAGTCAGCTATGCTCCTCTTTTTCAATAACAAAAATAACACGGTTAGGCATATGCCATAACAAGAAATTCGTGAAGGTACACGCTAGATGGTTCCTACCAGAGTGCTGCATTGGAGTTAAATCGCTCGCTTGAACTCTGCCGAGTGTCGCACCCTCGAGTGAGATAAGATCGCTCATGATACGATCGTAATAAATAGAAGCACAGTATAAAGTCATCTCACCGACATGTCTTATCTTGTATGGAAGGCGACAGATAAGATACACGTACGTTTTGCTCACACGGTAAAAATAAGGCTTTATTTTCTGCGTTTATGACAAACGTTTAATGAAAGAGTCTAATGGAACGTACCAAAACAGGAACATGAAGTTATAAATAAAATAGTATGAAAGACTTCGACATACAGTTATCATTGCTAATTAATAGTTATTCAGTATTTGATTTACCACATATATAATATGATAGGTCCATACATAGTGTTCCGCCTATATACTGCGACAATGTAGAAACGTTTTACAAAATATTACTGATATAGCAGTAAGTTAAGGGGAGAGGATGGTTTTTTTTTTTTTAACTTTTTTCCTATTTGGTGTGAAATATTAATTTTTTGTATGTATAGCGCTCATAGCTGTGGCAACTCAACCAATAAAAATATTTTGAAAAAAAAATTATTTGGGGGCCCAAATTTAAAAAAAAAATATCCAATGCAGGTTTGTACTAAAACCGATATATCTAAACCGTTTTTAAAGATAGACTCAAATAGTTTTTTGCAATGTATTTGCAAAAGCATATTCTACAAACTGTCTGTAACAGAATTTTGATATTAGTCCCTACGTTTGTAAAATAAACAATTAAAATGTAATAACAATTTTCTGATTTCCTTTCTTGCAAACAAACGGACGTATTTTTAAAATGAAATAAATTAACAAACTTCTGTTACAAAGAAAAGTTTCCTAATAGTCTGAAGAATGTGTGCTCTAAATTTCATGCATGTATCTTTAATAGTTCAGAAATTATATCCATTTTTGTATGGCAATGTAGCAAAAAAAATGAAGTTACTGGAAACCGATAAAAGCGGGCGTGTGATTTAAAATTCCATAGCGCAGGAAGTTTAAAAATGACGTCTCAACATCCGATAAGGGCACAAATACCCACAAAATGTTATGCAATGCATTCCACACATATCAAAAGGTATTTTAAAGAAAAAAAAAAATTTTTGAAAATTTAATTTACCGGAAACAACAATAAAAGTGGGCGAGTGATTTAAAAATCCATAACACAGGAAGTTTAAAGTTTCCTAATAGTCTAAAGAATGTGTGTTCTAAATTTCATGCATGTATCTTTAATAGTTCAGAAATTATATCCATTTTTGTCTGGCAATGTAGCAAAAAAAAAATGAAGTTGCTGGAAAACGATAAAAGCGGGCGTATGATTTAAAGATCCATAGCACAGGAAGTTTAAAAATGACGTCTCAACATTCGATAAGGGCACAAATACCCACAAAATGTTAGGTAATGCATTCCACACACATATCAAAGGATATTTTAAAGAAAAAAATTTTTTTTAATTTAATTTACCGGAAACAACAATAAAAGTGGGCGAATGATTTAAAAATCCATAACGCAGGAAGTTTAAAAATGGTGACTCAACATCCGATAAGGACACAAATACCCGCAAAATGTTATGCTATGCATTCCACATTTCACAGAGTATTTTAAAGATTTTTTTAATTTACTCATTTTTCACCAAAAATACCATCCTCTCCCCTTAATAACAATATTAGTACAGAGATAACGTCAAAGAAAATATAATAAAACGAATAATCAAACTGCACAACTGTTACAGACGCAAAGATTGATACACTAATTATTAAAGATTATTATTATTACTAGAAAACTTGAATAAATATGGGAAATGCGTGTTATTATTCGGTTGAGAAGCTCTTATCATCCAGTCTGCTGTCCAAAAATCTGAAAGTTAGAATTTATAAAACAGTTATATTACCGGTTCTTCTGTATGGTTGTGAAACTTGGACTCTTACTCTGAGAGAGGAACATAGGTTCAGAGTGTTTGAGAATAAGGTGCTTAGGAAAATATTTGGGGCTAAGAGGGATGAAGTTACAGGAGAAAGGAGAAAGTTACACAACACAGAACTGCACGCATTGTATTCTTCACCTGACATAATTAGGAACATTAAATCCAGACGTTTGAGATGGGCAGGGCATGTAGCACGTATGGGCGAATCCAGAAATGCATATAGAGTGTTAGTTGGGAGACCGGAGGGAAAAAGACCTTTAGGGAGGCCGAGACGTAGATGGGAGGATAATATTAAAATGGATTTGAGGGAGGTGGGGTATGATGATAGAGACTGGATTAATCTTGCTCAGGATAGGGACCGCTGGCGGGCTTATGTGAGGGCGGCAATGAACCTTCGGGTTTCTTAAAAGCCATTTGTAAGTAAGTAAGTACTAGAAAACTTGATACGGTTCTTGCATTATCGTGATTGTGTTCTCCGTTTATAATAATTACATTTCCATCCAATAACATCTATCAGATGTGGCAAAAACAAAATCATTCCTGTGTGGGGGGGAAAAAAAACATTTAAATACAACATTTATATTACATTTTAAAGTAAGTTTTGTAGTTGTACTATGGAGAGGTTAGTTAAACACTGCAACGTTTTGAAATGATAAACATCTATGATGTTACTACTCAGTTCATCACTGTAACAAGAACGAATGTCTAACGCTCGGCTTATACCGTTCGAGGATTTATCGCTCGTGACAATTTTACCCACCATGCATGTGCGCTACCTGTCGGATTATGCTATGAACTACTTGGCGCTCGAGCGAAAATGTCCGATGCAGACTTCTGGTGCCTACTATCTTCTTTTGGGGAAAAAAAATAACAGTAATTTTGATGGAAAATGGGAAGACTCTTTTTCCGTGACGTCCTTCAGTTTTTTTTTTATAAAACATTAAAACGGTTGCTTGTTGGGGACTCAAGACATGGCCATCCGATTGTCTTGCTTCTTGTTCTTGTAGAATGTTGTGCTCCAAAACTGGGTCGTCTAACAAGAGTCCGAGGAAGTGGTTGAACTTTCAGCAGGTGTGAGGAATGGTAGAAACACGATGTTGGGTTCATTTATGTGTAAATGCAACTACCGAGCGCATTCAGTCCTGACAAGGAACAAGCTGGCCGTCATGTCGTACCTCATCTCCACAACAAGGGCTCATTAGTCATTTCTGGTGAATGTCTAGACAGTTCTTACGTTGACCAATAATGGAGTCGAAACTCGGAACGTTTTTGCTGGCGGTACGTGTCCGAGCCGGAGAATAATGCTTGGTTCAATCCCAAAAAAGCATTCAGTTGTTCATCAATATTCATTCCGTTGAGTCTGACATTTCTAACCGCTCGTGAGCGTAAGGAAGGCGCGTTACAATACGAACACGAGTTTTCAGTTTCTTGGCCCCAAGACGTTCTACAGCACCTGCTGTTCTAGTGAGCGAGCGTTTGGTATTGAATCTTTAAGATTATGGGGATGGTTTTCTCAAACTTATGCACGCGTAGTCATTGATCTGCACCAGCCAAATTCAGCTTCGTAGGAATTGTTAAATAGTTCTTGTCCATATTTCCCCTCAGACTATGCACATAGGATCATTAATTTATTAAATCTTTAATTCATTCATCATTGATTTATTTCTGTATTTATTTATTCATTCATCTATACATTTATTTATTTCCTCATTTGTTAATTCATTCATTAAATAATTAAAATATGTTTGAAAATAATTAAAATATGTCTTCATAAACCTATTGATTTTCCATCTCAAAATTCTTTTTAGACTTTAATGTTCTTAACATAAGACAAATTTATTATGCAGAGTGTAACAACTTTAATGTTTAGAATTTCTGGAACATGTTCCTGACACATTCTACGTTGATTGAACCTAACTTACCTATATCCGAAATTGAGAGGTTACAGAGATAACAGAGCTGGAAAAAATAGAACTTCTTGCAGTTCCAAGCATTATACCGTTTATAGAAGGACTATTTTATGGCATTACTAAGTAGAGATACATAAGAAATATTTGAAAAGCAGTGAATGAAGGAAATTTTACTTTTAAGAGAAATTGAATTAAAAATTTTAGGTTGCTAAGGAAACGAAACAGACAACAGTTTAAAATAACAGTTGTGGGAAAAATAAACCGTATTGTGACTAGTCTTTTTATTGAGTTTTGACCATTAAAACACGCCTTTTGTGTACACACATCAGGAATACGCCGACATAGTTTATGTGTATGGACTGTGTGATGGCAATGCAACAGCAGCTGTTTTGGCATATCAAGCACGGTTCCCAATCGTAGGATTCCTAGTGCACAGGTATTTTCAAAGCCTATTGGCAAATTTCAAAGAAGTACAGTGTTTGGAATCTTAAGGACATTTTTTCAACTTTGCACTGCTTTTTCATACTCACAAGTAGTTGATATTAAAATGTAATATGGTACTAATAAAAATAATGACAGAGACATGTCATTTTCGGAAATTGGTGTTACTTCTTTCAGTATTCAGCGATAAAATTAAACTCAAAAATTTAACTTTGGGGTACAAATACTCCAAACCTATAGAACTTTGGATATAGGTATGTTAGGTTTAATCGACGTAGAACGTGTCAGGGAACATGTTCCAGAAATCCTAAACATTAAAGTTGTTACACCCTGTATGTATTAATAAAATTCACACATAGAAATCAAAATAATTTTGAATTGTATTCTCATAGTTATGAAACAAAAGGTATGAATTCTTTAAGGGGAGAGGATGGTATTTTTGGTGAAAAATGAGTAAATTTTCAAAAAATAATTCTTTAAAATGCTCTATGATATTTGTGGAATGCATAGCATAACATTTTGCATTTATGCCCTTATTGGATGTTGAGTAGCCATTTTTAAACTTCCTGCGTTATGGAATTTTTTTAATCACTGGTCCACTTTTATTGTTGCTTCCGGTAAATTAAATACCCTTTGTTATGTGATAAGGAATGCATTGCATAACATTTTGTGGGTATTTGTGCCCTTATCGGATGTTGAGACGTCATTTTAAACTTCCTGCGCTATGAATTTTAAATCACACGCCCCTTTTATCGGTTTCCAGTAACTCCATTTTTTTGCTACATTACCAGACAAAAATGGATATAATTTCTGAACTATTAAAGATACATGCATGAAATTTAGAACACACATCCTTTAGACTACTAGGAAAATTTTCACTGTAACAGAATTATTTTGTTAATTGATTTCATTTTAAAAATGCGTCCGTTTGTTTGCGAGAAAGGAACTCAGAAAATTGTTATTAAATTTTAATTGTTTATTTTACAAACGTAGGGACTAATATCAAAATTCTGTTACAGACAGTTTGTAGAACATGCGTTTGCAAATAGATTGCAAAAAAAAGTTTGAGTCTATCTTTAAAAACTGTTTAGATATATCAGTTTTAGTAAAATCCTGCATTGAGTATATTTTTTTTTAAATTTGGGCCCCCAAATAATTTTTTTTTCAAAATATTTATATTTGGTTGAGTTCCTACAGCTATGAGCTCTGTACATACAAAAAATTAATATTTTACACCAAATAGGAAAAAAGTTAAAAAATACCATCCTCTCCTTAAGATTGCTTGAACCAAAATCCAACACTGCTACAGTATTTAATCATAGTAGTAATTTAGGCCCAAGAATATATAACAAATTTATATTTAAATATCCTAATCTTGTCAATTCTAATAGTTCTAGTTTTAAATTTAAAAAGTTATGTATGCATTTTATAAAATTTGAAAAATTGTAAATTTAAATTTATATATTCTTATTGCGTAGTAGACATAAGACAAATTGCATTATATTATGTACTTCTTAATTTCAATTCAGGAATCCGCCCCTGAGCACGAGTTCTACTGTTTCAGGGACGAGCTAAAGTTTTTTGTGTTTATATTATATTTTATGTTACAATTATTAACAAAATAAATAAATACATTCATACATTCATGCATTCATTGATTCATTTAATAATATTTTTTTTTTTCTTTACTTCGTTTCAACGACGCTGTATCAACTATTAAGTTAATTAGAATCGACGAGATTGGTGATAGCGAGATGGTATTTGGCGAGATGAGGCCGAGGATTTGCTGTAGATTACCTGACATTCACCTTACTGTTGGAGGAAACCTCAGAAAACCCCGACCAGGTAATCAGCCGAAGCGGGGGCTCGAACCCGCTCCCGAGCGGAACTCTAAATCGGCAGGGAAGCGTTTTAGCCGAACGTGAGCTAAGGCGGTGACTTTATTCTATTCAGTTATTCATTCATTCGTTTATTTATTTATTTACTTATTTAATCTAATAGGATTATGGCCACATATCCTCCTCTATCCTCCTAATAGATAACACATATACATGCAAATAGTACTTACTTACTTACAAATGGTTTTTAAGGAACCCGAAGGTACATTGCCGCCCTCAATAAGCCCGCCATCGGTCCCTATCCTGTGTAAGATTATTCCAGTCTCTATCATCATATCCCACCTCCCTCAAATTCATTTTAATACTATCCTCCCATAAAAATCTGTGGTCGTACCAGTGAATCAGTCCTGTTCCGAGGCTTATTGTAGGGATTCGTAACAAGCTGTTTTTCGGTGATGGATTGTTAGCCCTTCGCCCAACCCCCAAGCTGGAGGACCACCCCTTATCGGCTGTCCACGACTGCTTATTCAATATATTCGAAATTAAACATCTACCCTCCATATCTGGAGGCCGTCTCCTCTATCCTGCAACCTGAGGACGCGCCATGCCGTGGTGATAGGGACCCAAATACATGGATGCAAATAGTAACAGTAAATAATAAAAATACATTAAAGTCCAATACAGTATCAACAGAACCAAAATTTTAAATTTTTCGCTGAAATGTTATTTCTACATAAATAGAAAATGAAAACTGTGCATAAATTAGGAAAAATATTCTTCCCTTAAATATTCACACGTCAGAATTGATGCGAAGTACTCGTCTGCTGTATAGTAGTCGTGGCAACATCGCATCTCTCGCTATCAACATTGCGCAAAGCTCTCAAGTGCAGAGTTACGAAGACTTGGGTATAGATAACAGAGCGGTTGATAAAGCGTAGTTAAATAAACATGTTTGAAATATTCATTATGAGTAGTAGAGCGTTGAAGAAGGATGTATTTAGTCTGTCAAAACAAGAAAGATTGAAATGAGATCGTGACGTGAACTAAAGCGACAGAAATCTGTCGTCTGGCTTGATGCTTGACAAGTCCAATGAGACTAATCCCGTGTGATGGTTATCAGCTGGGAGGCTGTGCGTGTGGAATGCATTTCCTCTGTCCTTGTCGTGGGGATTAGTTCTTTGTGTCAGTTATTCCCGGTACTCCGATAGGGCATCTTGAGAGATCTGACAATGTAACACATCGCGGTCAAGGTCTGGAATAAGTAAGAGTCGAGGACTTGTGTTCGTTTCCTTGAACATAAACTACGTGGAATACGTTATTATATGCATTATTTACAATAGCAATGATATATCTTACGAAACCAGCGGTCTTAGAGGCCTGTCCTTCCTAAGGAGATTCAAGAATAACTTAAGGGAACCAGGTAGTGATTAGAGGTCAAAAATCCGATTTCTTATTTTGTGTTTTAAAAAAGTACAAAACTTGCTCTTTAAAACAATATAAATACTCTGGGAGGTATTTCTGGAGGTAAGCCCTTTAAATAACCTCTTTAAATTTGACTGTGCATGTAATTCATATATCCTTCTGTTTTTTAAATGCAGTTTTCCATAAGTTGACATTTTTCAAACGTAAGTGCATTTTTTTCTGAAACTACTGAATCAATTTACATAAAAATTTTACAGTGTTTTCTGCAGCTTATGTACTACATAGTAAACCTACGGGCTTAAGAATATCGCAGATATAACGCGAGAAAAAATACATTGAAAAAAATTGCAAAAAATGTTAAATAAAGTTCAATATTTTTCTGTATTTTGCTTTAGTATTTACAATACACATTACTATATAACTTTAAAAAATGCAAGGTATATGAGTGAAGATTGTAGCAAGTAATGTGCACCTGAAGAATGAGGTACACTTAGCAAAGTGGAAAAACAGGTTATCAGTTAGGGCCTTTCTTTTGCACTTGGATACGAAACTAATTAGCTGTCTTTTATACCACTGAATTCAGAATGACTGATTGTATCACATGGCAATTTTTATTCCACTCTGACCACTAAAACCTAGAAATATTGAACTAAATTTTTCTACTGAAATTTTTTAATCGCACAGGCATCACTACCCAGTTCCCTTAAGGGGAGAGGATGGTATTTTTGATGAAAAATGACTAAATTAAAAAAAAAAAATTCCTTAAAATACCATGTGATATGTGTGGATCGCCATTTTTAAACTTCCTGCGTTATGGATTTTTAAATCACTCGCCCACTTTTATTGTTGTTTCCGGTAAATTCAATTTTCAATTTTTTTTTTCTTTAAAATACTCTTTGATATGTGTGGAATGCATTACATTAAATTTTGTGGGTGTTTGTGCCCTTATCGGATGTTGAGACGTCATTTTTAAACTTCCTGCGCTATGGATTTTTAAATCACACCCCCGCTTTTATCGGTTTCCAGTAACTTAATTTTTTTTTGCTACATTGCCAGACAAAATGGATATAATTTCTGGACTATTAAAGATACATGCATGAAATTTAGAACACACATTCTTTAGACTATTAGGAAACTTTTCTCTGTAACAGAATTTTGTTAATTGATTTCATTTTAAAAATGTGTCCGTTTGTTTGCAAGAAAGGAAATCAGAAAATTGTTAATAAATTTTAATTGTTTATTTTACAAACGTAGCGACTAATATCAAAATTCTGTTACAGACAGTTTGTAGAACATACTTTTGCAAATACGTTGCAAAAACTGTTTGAATCTATCTTTAAAAACGGTTTAGATATATCGGTTTAGTACAATTCTGCATTGGGTATTTTTTTTTCAAATTTGGACCCCCAAATAATTTTTTTTGAAAATATTTTTATTTGGTTGAGTTGCTACAGCTATGAGCTCTCTACATACAAAAAATTAATATTTTACACCAAATAGGAAAAAAGTTTTAAAAATACCATCCTCTCCCCTTAAAAAGTTGCGTATAAACTGCAAATTAAAATTAAGGTGACATTTAACATTTAATTTTTTAAGGTGACATGTATTTATTTACCCTGACGAGTTACTTCCTTGGTTTGAATTGTAAATTATTTAAAAATAGCGTGTAAGAGGGCCTTAGACTAGAAATGTTTAGCTTAAATGTAGTTCAGTTTATAAGTATGCATAAGGGTGTAATTATCTGTATTATTTGAACTGTTGTATCAGTGATGCGAGGTGAGTCAGTGAAGTTATGGTTTTACAGTGCAGTGAATAGTTCCGATCAGTGATAATTTATAGCGTCAATGAAATGTGTTCTATAGTGTCAGTGAAATGTGTCTTAAAGTGTCAGTGAAATGCGTCATAGTGCCACTACAGTGAGTGAGATGAGAGTAAAGTGAAAGACTGTTATTATGTTAAATTATATTGTGTATTCTTATTTTATTGCGTATGTAATTGTATTGTGTATTGTAATTTTATTGTGTATACCACTGCCACAGGGTTCTTGCCCTGTAGTTGAGCTTTTTAAATTTCCGAGAATTGAAAGGAAACATACCGCTCGTGTATCGTACATTATTTTGTGCGAAGATCGTTTATTACATACCTGAAAGAGGAATTTCTAATTAGTTGCAATGAAATCTCCACCTTGGTTTCTGTTCACTGACGGCAAATTTGTAAAACAAAAATATCTATCTTCAACATTGTTGCTTTAAAATGTTTTCTGTGTTTACTATACTCCAACAGGCCGTGATATACGTGTGTTTTTTTGTCCCCCAGTCTATAAATGCGAACTTAAAACAAACGGTAAGGTTATGTAATGATTTTTGCAAATATTTAAAAACAATAATTAACATTGCAATTTAGGTGAAATTGCAGTGATAAGTTTCCTATTTATAATTATTACTATATTGAACGTCTCTAAAAATAATATGTTAAAAGCCTAAAGCAGTAAAATCAATATGTCACTTAAGCGGTAAGAAGAGGGAAATTGTTATGTGTGTTAGGTTGGGAATACTGAATGTGGAATTTTACACTTTCCGCGGATTGGTTTTGTGCGGAAACCAAGCAAATACGCACGATTTCGCACAAAATTATATTCATGATATCGCAGAAAGAATGGTGTTTGTTGAACAAGAGAAATAGGCCTAAATATTTGTTTCCGATATTTTTTAAAAACCAAATCCCATTATTTGTCGAGCCCAATGTTGTTTTTGGGTTTTAACCTCAAATATTGTAATAAGGTACTGTAGGTATCTCTAAGTTCGTCAGGTCTCCAAATTTTGCCACTCGTCATTTTCGTTAAGGTACGATATTTGGCCAAAAAGTTGGCAGCAGTAACTTGGTGCATGATGCGTTAGAACTTCGTTGAATACGCAAGACCGGTATCTCCTGCTATGAAGTAGTTGCCATATTGTGTTAACTGTGGTTGCCGGTGTAAGATTTGCTCCGTAAGTACCCGTGTCATCCAGCGGAATAAATAATGCATTTACAGAGTGTAATGTATCATTTTAAAGCCTATTTTGTGTACTTTCTGGCTGTATTTATAGAACTACATTCACTACAATGATGTCCTACTTCATGATATATATTTTATATATTTTGATGTACCGAAGTACATATGATATTTCCATGCAGATATTCTGCGTCATCATATGATGAAAGATTGATGGAACGGAGAAAAATTCTCTCCGGCGCCGGGATTTGAACCCGGGTTTTCAGCTCTACGTGCTGATGCTTTATCCACTAATGGCGAAGTGTATCAACATCGGTTAAAAACGAAGTAATCGTAGATTATGAAACGACGGTTAAACAGTAAAAGTGGTTAAAATGTAATTTGTGTGCACCATTCATAATCACAGATTACTTAAACATGGCTAGCTGACACCTCATTTAACCAGAGTAAAGTCTATGCTGGTGTACTGTTTCTACAAAATGACTAAAGGAAAGCATCCATATCGCTGCAAAGATAATAGTCAACGTCTAAAAATGACTGCGCTCGCTCCGTTCTACATCGAAATAAACGTGTCCTACATTTTCGCTTTGCATTTGTTTGCCTTTGGACGCTGTTATATTTGTGAGTTGCATTTCTTTGCTGTTAGGTTAAAATCGTACAAAATAGAAAAGTGAATGCAAAAATGATTATATCCCATTGTGTGGTTGAAGTGTCGCTAGACTTAATTACTAGAATTTAAATATATTATATAAAAAGATGGAATATCTATAAAGGAAAAGGACGCAGAAGAAGATTAATAGGAATGTGTATACGATCAAGGACCTCATTTACACGAGGGAACTGTTCATTATCCTAAGATCCATAAATAACCTCTCTTTGTTCAGCCAGTGACGTAGAGAAAGAGATATTCGAGTATTCCCTCTTAAAATACAGAAAATAACAATTACATAGAATCGTAATATAAGCAGCCGAACCATAGGAGAAATATGACTTTTTGTGTTATTTCAAGTGATCCATTTGTAGATTTTGATAAACGAAATCCCTCCTGAAATTTTCTGTCACGTAATTCCTCGTAAGAATTCTCTCTTTCCACTAAAGAAACTTCACGCTCACGCTCTATCCAAGTAATTCAAGTACTGTATAGTCTAATAATAATCGTCTTCGAAATAAACATCTGTGGCTCTGGCCGCCATTTTGCTTTACTTGCTCTACTAATCACTGGTTATCTCTTTTAACCGCTCGAATATGGCCGGTTAGAGATTACTGTGGTTAACCTCCTATTTAAGTCGTAACCGAGGTCGATCCACTGTAACAATGCTTAACCAGGGGTTAGGTGACAATTTTAACCGGTGGTTACACTAACCGACGTTGATGCAAGTGGGCATAAGCCACGCCGGATACAACCCCGACGCCGGTTAGAATCGTCTCAGATTAAGCTCCATCTCTTGGGTTCCCTCTAGTGGCCGCCCTCTGATAGATGTCTATGAACGCAGTACCGAAGTCCATACATGTGTTGAGGTGCACTCAATGAGTGACTGGTTGGCCGGTATCCGACGGTATAGGCGCCGTCTTAAATCACAAAGTGATTTATTACGCATATCATATATATTTTGATGTACCGAAGTACATATGATATTTCCATGCAGATATTCTGCGTCATCATATGATGAAAGAGTGATGGAACGGAGAAAATTCTCTCCGGCGCCGGGATTTGAACCCGGGTTTTCAGCTCTACGTGCTGATGCTTTATCCACTAAGCCACGCCGGCGTTGGGGTTGTATCCGGCGTGGCTTAGTGGATAAAGCATCAGCACGTAGAGCTGAAAACCCGGGTTCAAATCCCGGCGCCGGAGAGAATTTTTCTCCGTTCCATCACTCTTTCATCATATTACTTATGATATTTATTAAATGTTGGAACCCCTTAGGTTTAGATACAGCTTACAGCAGTAAAATTTTGGAAATATTCAACTTTTTTTTCCCTCCATTACTCTATCTTGTACAATAATAAAAATTAATATGTGTAAAACACTGTCCTTCTGCTATATGAAAAAAATATTTTTACAATTTAAAAAATTATTTATATGTTTGTTTTCAAAATTCAGTTCACTGTGCAGTGATGATGCATTTCCCACATAACTCAAAAACTATTCAACATTCTGTGGTTAAATTTTTTTGTATTTATTCATGTCATATCTACAATATGATGCAAGACCACTTTTCTACCGTCAACACCTGTGGAGTAACGGTTAGCATGTCTGGCCGCGAAACCAGGTGGCTCGGGTTCGATTCCCGGTCGGGGCAAGTTTTTTGGTTGAAGTTTTCCCTCAACCCAATATGAGCAAATGCTGGGTAACTTTCGGTGCTGGACCCCGGACTCATTTCACCGGCATTATCACCTTCATCTCATTCAGACGCTAAATAACCTAAGCTGTTGATAAAGCGTCGTAAAATAACCTACTGAAATAAAATAAAAAAAGCTTTTCTACCTTTCATAGATTGTCTGATAAAAAGTAAATTGATTTAAAAATGGACAAATGTCAATATTTTCTATTACACAAAATAAAAAAATATTCTTTATTAAGTAATGTGGTTAAAAGAGCATGATATTGTAAACACGAGTTTCAGCAATAAAATAAAAGAGAGAGAACATGAAAAAGTTAACAAGTTTTTGAGTTATGAAGGAAACACTTCATCACTGTACAGTGAACTGTCAACATTTTGAATTTTGAAAAAAAAAAAATATATATATATATATAAATAATTTTTAATCGTAAAAATATTTTTTCATATAGTAGAAGGACAGTGTTTTACATATACGAATTCTTTATTATTGTTCAATATATAGCAATGGAGGAAAAAAATGTTGAATATTTCCAAAACTTTTACTGCTATAAGCTGTACCTCCACGTCCATTGAAAATTGGACATATGTTTGCATGAACTTTTCATAGTCCATACTATCACCACCTAAAATGTTTATTATTATTTCTCTTGAATCGCCCTATACAGTGTGTTTCAAAAATCCTTGTCAATAATTTACAGATGAAAAGTACAAACTGAAGGAAGCGAAAAAGTTCAAGTAAATATTCGTCCACAAATTAAGCGTTCATGCTATACTCCCTTAGGCAGAGGAGAGCCTATACCGTGGCCTCCTCGGTCACCGGATTTAAATCTGATTAGATTGCTATGTTTGGGACCATGTAAAAAAACCTTGTTTATACTTGTAAGGTCGAAACATTTCAGGAATTGCGGTTTCGGATTCTACAGAGAATAACAAACTTTTGAAACACCCTGTATAATCTCATAGTTGTGACATTCCGCGTAACACCGATTTTTTTTAGATGTTTCAAAATAGTACTGAATACTCGTAAGCCACTATTCAGTATTAGATCCCTGATTGCCACTTCAGTGTAACAATCGTTCCGGAAAGCAGTTGTGGAAGAAGCCCTTGTGTTCCGTGGAATGAACTCCTCCATTCACGATTCCGTTAATTGGACGGGGGAAGGCTGATCTTGTCTCGGTGTGACCCACTTCTCCTGGCTTCTCAATTAATTGTGTTGTTTAGCAACGGACTCCCTCCCAGAAGCACAATTAAACTGACCTCTAGTCATCGGTGGAAGGAAACAGTTTCGCGAATTAGCGTACTTGTGTGCTCCGTCTGGTCAAACAACTCTGACTCCACTATAAATCGTCTGTTTAATATTTCAATTGTATTCGCAATAACAGTAACTTTCTTGATTAAACGCAGGATCATTGTCACATGACCAGTGAAGCTTCCATTTTCTCTCACTAAAAGAACAGTACAAATTCAACTGCCTCTATACAGTGTATGAAGAATTTATATTGTAAATTTATTTCAACTCAACAATAATAATTCCTTTCTACAATTCACATTAAACGCTCTCGGCAACAATGGGATTTGCTCTCCACACAGTAACACAGTATTCGTTAGTGCACTCCACTGACGACAATGACAATTTACTTGGACTATTACGAACAACAACTGTTAATCTTAACTAATATTCACAAAGCACTATTTACAAATCAGAACTTTCAGTTCTCAGTTCACACTTCTTCTAGCTCAGTCACTCGAGTTCACAGTATCTCGAACCACAGACCTTCAGAGACAGTCCACTGTACTCGAACTCAGGTCCCTCCAACTGCGGTCCACTGCACTCGAACTCAGGTCCCTCCAACTGCGGTCCACTGCACTCGAACTCAGGCCTTCGGATGCTGACACAGTTGCGGACGCACACTCGAATCGAACTCCGGTACACAAGACTGGCTGGCTTGCTCTGTTCACTGGCTTACTCACTGAACTAATCATGAATCACACACTGTCCGAGTTCACTCGCGTTTCTTCTTTTATAACCACAGCGACGTAGCCTCGAAAGTTCGACGCGTCTCCAGAGATAGCACTCTAGAACAATCCAGAGCCCTCTCCTCTCTACCAGCACCAGATGCGCGCGCAATTTCCCTCGCCGCGTAGGCCCTTTCCCCTCTCTTCTCTCCGCCGCGCGCCGTCCCTCAGTGCTCCGTGGAGCCTGTGTCGGCTCACGCGCGATCTGCTCTCTTGCGGGACGCTGGTCGTGAGTTCGAATCTCACGTCGCTGTCACATTATAAAACATTTCTGAATATGTATGGTAAGACTTTCCTTTGTTAAATTTCAACGTACCTCGTTTACATGTTTCGAACTATTTATGGGTCATCTTCAGAACTGGTCGTTGTTGGTCTTGGCGCCACTTGTTCTGTTTCCTGTGAGGGTGTGTTCCTGTGGTATAGTGTAGAGTCAAAGAGTGTGTGTGTTTTGAAGTTGAGTGGTGTGTTGAGAATTTCGTTGGGGCGTGTTTTGTGTGTCTGTATATTTCATATTGTTCTAGTGTGTTTAGTTTCTGGCTTTTTGGTTGGATGTGTAGTATTTCCATGTCTGTGTTGATGTCTCTGTGGGTGTGGTTAGCATTCGTGATGTGTTCTGCATATGTGGAGGTGTTTTGTAATTTTGTTATGGCTGTGATGTGTTCTTTGTAACGTGTTTGAAATTATCTGCCTGTCTGTCCTATACAGAAGTTGTTGCAGGTGTTACATTTGAGTTTGTATACGCCTGTGTGGTTGTATTTGTTTGTTTGTGTTGTTTGTGTGTTGTGTGAAATTTAACACAGTAAAGTCTTACCATACATATTCCGAAGTGATACAGTGTTAAAAGTTGTGTAATCAAGATATATATAAAATATTGTTGAACAGTTTCTACACAGTCTAATATATACAGTCACGAAGCTCAATACGTAGTAAATATGCATCCATAGAAAGTTGCTAACCACTAGGATCGCTAATATCGCCTCATTACAGACAATGCGAAATAGTACCGGCACAGTCTATTGTTCCTAGCGCCCTCAAAACTCAAGCTTCGTGACTGTATATACTAGACTGTGGTTTCTATCCGTTGTTTGATCGTCCAGCTAGTCAGCTGTTAGCCACTTGTCATTCATTCACTCAGTGAAATAATAATTCACTGATAATCTCAGTGACTGTTGTTACTGAGGCATTTCAGCCGTTCGGTCTGTCAGAACGTTCTGTCAAACTGTCAGGTCAGTCAGGCCAACATGTCAGTAAGGCCATTTGTTCAGTCAGGTTATTCGGTCAGTCTAGTCACTCAGTATGGTCTGTCGGTCATTAAGACCAACATTCCTATAAAGCCAAAATATTATTAAAGCCATTCGGTCCATCAGATTATCAGTCAGTTCACTCGGTCAATCAGACTACCATGCAGTAAGGCCAACATGCCACTAGGGGTCCATCCAGCCACTCTGTCAGTCAGGTCAATATGCAAGTAAGGTCATTGTCCATCAGATAATTCGGTCAGTCAAGCTATTCGGTCAATCTGGTCAGCCAGGTCAACATGTTAGTGAGGACATTCTGTGCATCGTGTCATTCGGTCAGTTAGACCAATCGGTCAGACACCCCATCGGTCAGTCAAGTCAACATATCAGTAGTTAGTTGGTGAGGTTTAGTAAGCCACATCAGCAACTATGACAACAATGATGTATTAAATATTATAGCATGGCAAATCGTTTCATAATGTTAACTTTGACGTTTCAGTTGTCATGGTAATATATTTTGCTGAATGCCAAACTGTAAGTAATTTTTTCACCTGGTAGCAGCCCTTTTGACCTTCATAAATCTACAGAATAACATTAAATTAGTTGATTAACCAATGGGAAATCACCATTTATAAAACGACATGACAAATTGATTTATTTGAATATTATTTAAAAATGCAATTATTAAAAAGTCAACAGAACATAACCTTCGCGAAGTATTGTTTCTGTTGACTTTTAATTGTTTTAATTGCATAAATAATAATCAAATAAATTCAATTTTCATATCGTTTTCAATTGGCTGAACAACTTCCATTATAATGAATATTAATTTCATGAGGTATTAAAGGGCTGCTACCAGGTTATAAAGGTACTACATTTAGTTCATGGAAAAAATCAATACTTTCGCGTTTGCGCACATCTCACAATTCAGGTCAGTTCCGCTCCTCACTTACATAATCATAACATGAATACTTATGAATAATTTCAAGTTATAAATATGGTCGAGCATAAAAGTCGTATGAAACTTGCCTATAATGGTAATTAAGACGCTCGTATGAAAATTATGAAACTCGGTTGCGTTAGTTTCATAAACAAACATACTCGCGTCTTAATTACTACCATTATAGGCTCGTTGCATAATGTACTATTGCTACACTAGTTTAATAATGTGACATATTATGCACGGTTTTGAGTAACAATAATAGTTATTTATGGTACTTGTGAGGTAAGTGCATCTTTATTGCACGAGTGGAAAGATTTAAGCAAGAGGCGTCAGCCGAGTGCTTAAATTACACGAGTGCAATAAAGATCACGCTCACAAGTACCATACGTAATTTTATCCATGACCAAAAATTATGTTTTATAAAAGAAAATATGTTTAAAATAAGTCCTCATGTAATCACATACCATGGCATGGATTTTAGAATCAATACGTTACTAGGTAGGTCATGATGTAGGAGGCCATGATTAGTAAAGAATGGTATCTAAGGCGTTGGATAAATAACAAATTATAATTAAAATAGGACTTTGAGCCGTACCTTAATTTAAATTGAATTAAAAATTAAAAGGCGTTGGATAAATAACAAATTATAATTAACTAGCCGTACCCGTGCGCTCCGCTGCACCCGTTAGAAATAAATATAAAGTAATTATATAATTAAAATAGGACATTTGATCCAGGGAACATTCGTGTTTGATAGAAGGATAAATCGTTTATTATGTTACTTAATTTAAATTTAATTAAAAAATTAAAATGCGATCATTTTGATCCAGAGACCACTCATTTGGTCATAAAAATTAGTTTAGGAAATACAGGAAACGAATATACAGAATAGCCTATCAAGTTTTCTGTGCATAAGAATCTATTTTAATCTTACCTGTCCTCGATTCACTCAGAAGTTACTGTAATAACATTATAGCATTATGTCCATCTAGAGAAACTACACTTTCCAATGGTGAAATAATAATTAATTATACAAATCGGTTAATTTAGCTTCTGATATTACTTCATAGAAACGCAGAAACATTATCTGTAGGCTATTTTCATAGCTTTCGATTGTTGCTGTCCAAGGCCCCTTACAGACGAAGTCATTTGTTTTTTAATTCATTACACGGCCTTAGATGGCAGTTATTTTTATTTTGAAACTCATTTATCTCATTAAATATCAGTCCTATCAAAATTTTGCAAAGAATAAAACTTATCAGAAATGATTTTAAAGCAATGTTTATTATGTAACATTTTTCACAAAAATCAATAATAAGCGAGATATTTCGATTTATTTAATTCAGGCCCCTTATAACAAATAATGTATTTTGAATGCCATATAGCCTATAATCTAAGTTACAACGAACTTAATTTATATTCCAATTTTCATCGAAATCCTTTCAGTCATTATTGCGTGAAAAGGTAACAAACATACAACAGACAGACAGACAGACAGACAGACATACAAACAAAAATTTCAAAAAAGCGATTTTCGGTTTCAGGGTGGTTAATTATATATGTTAGGACCAATTATTTTTGGAAAATCGAAAATTACCAGAAAAATTTCGGCTACAGATTTATTATTAGTATAGATTATATAATTTTAATATATATTTTTTCACTTTAAACGTATATCTTCGTCTTTTTGAAGTTTCAGGGATTATTTAGAAGTGTTCACGGAACTAATGTGATTAAAATAATTTCACATTTTACTTCTGTAAACTTAAGAGGAATATTAAAACTTAATTAATCATCGTGTCTGTTTAGCTCAGTTGGCTAACGCGTGTTGTTTTAAAATCCTATAAACCCAACTTCGCATCCCAAAAGATAAATTATTACAAAATTTTAAAAAGATGCATATTAGATATGGATGTAATGTACAAATTACGACGTAGCAGATAGAGAAAAGAGAAGGAGATTGAGTGTATGTATATTTAAGAAATGGTAATAAAGAAGTAGAGGTAGTGACATCTAGTAACTAATATATTAACTTCTTGAGTAATAGTTGAATGGAAAAGTATACGTGTGGTCCGGGTACTAGGAAAATACTAATGAACTGTGAGATAAAGTTCAAACTGTGAGGTAAAGTCTTTATCTCACTAGTGAAATAAAGTAATGTTGAATAAAAGCCTACTTTACAAACGCAAAAGTATTTAGTAAAGGCATGTTTTTCGTTATGGTCATGGATAAAGATTATATATAATGCTGAAATCCTTCATACTATTAAAGCAGAGACATCATTAGATTGCAAACATTTCGATAAGAAGTATTTAGCATTTATTGTTCATACAGTAGAAAATAAATACTGTGTCTGATACTATTCCATATTATGCTCAAATGCAAGTGACTGTCCAATCTTGGAACTATAGAAATTGTTCGACACGGTCTTGCAACGCAGCCCGAGGAAGAAAACAATTGCTGCGTTGTTCGTGATTGCGGTGTAGCCAGTGAAAAGCTATTTTTAGCAAAATGGATGGATCTCACTGACGTGCTGTCGTCACAGACGGGAATGACCTAATCAGATTGACTCCCAGGTCTGTGAGTAACTTGGAAATAATGTCCTCAGTCTCGGGACGGTCTGAAGTGGGTAATTATCGCGTGGACCTCGACGCCCGTTCAGGTAAATAGTTGTGCTTGAGAGTTGACTGGAGGTAATTAGGGATTAATAACCGAATGTAGTTGAAGAAGAAAATTGCTGCGAACAACAGGGAATTATGCTATTTTGAGTGCGAATTTAAACTACTGTAGGTCAGAAATTATGGGAGAAATGTACATAATTTAGGCAAAAGTTTGCAAACTCTCTCTCTTCTTCCAATCCACCTCACTTAACATACAATACTTACTTACTTATTGGCTTTTAAGGAACCCGAAGGTTCATTGCCGCCCTCACATAAGCCCGCCATTGATCCCTATCCTGAGCAAGATTAATCCAGTCTCTACCATCATATCCCACCTCCCTCAAATCCATTTTAATATTATCATCCCATCTACGTCTCGGCCTACCCAGAGGTCTTTTTCCCTCCGGCCTCCCATCTAACACTCTATATGCATTTCTGGATTCGCCCATGCATGCTACATGCCCTGCCCATCTCAAACGTCTGGATTTAATGTTTCTAATTATGTCAGGTGAAGAATACATTGCGTGAAGCTCTGCGTTGTGTAACTTTCTCCATTCTACTGTAACTTCATCCCTTTTAGCCTCAAATATTTTCCTAAGAACTTTATTCTCAAACACCCTTAATCTCTGTTCCTCTCTCAAAGTGAGAGTCCAAGTTTCACAACCATAAAGAACAACCGGTAATATAACTGTTTTATAAATTCTAACTTTAAAATTTTTTTGACAGCAGACTGGATGACAAAAGCTTCTCAACCGAATAATAACAGGCATTTCCCATATTTATTCTGCGTTCAATATCCTCCTGAGTGTCATTTATATTTGTTACTGTTGCTCCAAGATATTTGAATTTTTTCACCTCTTCGAAGGATAAAACTCCAATTTTTATATTTCCATTTCACTTAACATACAATAGGCAAAGTTTTTCAAAAGTATTGCAATTAAAATTGAATAAGGGGATTTTCGACAAAGTTATACCTTACAGTATATTTACAAAGGAATATTTTTATGGAAATAAAATATTTTTAGGCAAATGTTGTGCAAGTTATTACGCAATTTAGAACATTTTTACTTACTTACTTACTTACGGCTTTTAAGGAACCACAGGTTCATTGCCGCTCTCACATAAATCCACCATCGGTCCCTATCCTGTGCAAGATTAATCCAGTCTCTATCATCATATCCCACCTCCCACAAATCCATTTTAATATTATCCTCCCATCTACGTCTCGGCCTACCCAGAGGTCTTTTTCCCTCCGGCCTCCCAACTAACACTCTATATGCATTTCTGGATTCGCCCATGCGTGCTACATGCCCTGCCCATCTCAAACGTCTGGATTTAATGTTCCTAATTATGTCAGGTGAAGAATACAATGCGTGCAGTTCTGCGTTGTGTAACTTTCTCCATTCTCCTGTAACTTCATCCCTTTTAGCCTCAAATATTTTCCTAAGAACCTTATTCTCAAACACCCTTAATCTCTGTTTCTCAAAATGAGAGTGCAAATGTCACAACCATAAAGAACAACCGGTAATATAACTGTTTTATAAATTCTAACTTAAAAATTTTTTGACAGCAGACTGGATGACAAAAGCTTCTCAACCGAATAATAACACGCATTTCCAATATTTATTCTGGGTTTAATTTCCCTCCGGGTGTCATTTATATTTGTTACTGTTGCTCCAAGTTATTTGAGTTTTTCTACCTCTTCGAAAGCTAAATCTCCAATTTTTATATTTCTTATATTTCCATTTAGTACAATATTTTGAAGTAAATAAGTATGGCCTCTCTAATTATGAATTTCAAATAGCCTGATTTTCTAGCTGGGATGCTGGTCTTATCGGACAAAATCTCGTGTACATGACTGATGCATGCTTGTAGCCTACTGTTACATAATCTAATGTCAAGTTCCAGGACAGGTGGAATAGTCGGAAGCTTAATTCCGATGACGAAGTTGTTGGCAGTGGCGGAGGCTACTGTTCTTCACTTCCACCTCAGCAATCCTGTTTCTGTCTACTATTTAATGATCGCAGTGGTAGAAAGAAAAATCGAATTGTGGGTTTCAAGTCATTGAACTAGAGTGTGATGAGCGATGCTCTTTTCCGTGCTTTGATGGCAATATATCAAACTAATAGTTGGACGTCAGAATCGTGTTACCACGTGATCTTGAGGAAGTGTTCTGCAGTGTGGGCCGAGAGTTTCATGGCCTAATTGAGAGGAGTTAACGCCACCAGCATGACTGAGAGGGAAGTGGATACTTGAGATTGCATCATCGGGAGGGGATCTGTCATCCGTGCAACAGACGGTCTCGTGTGCACCGAGCGCTCTAAAGGTGTAACACGTGGGTTCGTTCTTAGACTGCTACATATTATTAATTCGTATAAAAGTTTACAACACAGAGTGATAATATAGCTGCAATTACAATAACAATTACTAAAGCGAGTAAGTTCGGTGTAAAGCTGGGCGCACACTTATCTAGCAAAGCTGCTTTAAGCATAAACGTTTTTGCTGTACCCGAAAAGAATTTTGTTTCCCCCCCCCAAAAAAAAAAATTGCTTTAAACCGTTTGTGCAGGAAACAAAAACGTTTATTTTTTTAGTTGGTTATTTAACGACGCTGTATCAACTACGAGGTTATTTTGCGTCGATGAGATTGGTGATAGCGAGATGTTATTTGACGAGATGAGGCCGAGGATTCGCCATAGATTACAGTTGGGGAAAAACCTCGGAAAAACCCAACCAGGTAATCAAACCAAAGGGGGTGGAATGAAGTGAGGTCGAGGACTCGCCATAGACCATGGGGCATCAGTCCCACGACTGGGAAAAACCTCGGAAGAAACCATTCAATGAGACCAAAGGGGGATCCAACCCAAGCCCGAGCGCAGCTCCGGATCTACTAAAAATATATAATACATAGCCAATCAGATTATTAAATTTACAAACGCAAACGATCGTTCATCAGTTGAGCTATATGTATAATACAAAACAAGTAAGTTAATTGAATTTATGGCATAAAAACTACTTCAAATTACAAACATAAACAATTCACCAATAGAGCTATACAGATTACTATTCAATTTAAAGCATATACAATTCATTAGTCAAACTATACAAACATATACAATACAAAGTAAACAGATTAATTCAATTTACAAGCATACTTTCATTAAGCTGTACAAATTTGTATAATTAATACCAAGTAGATTAATTCAATTTATAATCATAAACAATTCATCAGTTGAAGTATACAGACTACTATACAATTTACAGCATATACAATTCATCAATGAGCTATACAGACTACTATTCATTTTAAAAGCATATATAATTCATCAGCCAAACAATACAAACATATACAATACATAGTAAACTAATTAATTCATTTACAAACATATTTTCGTTAATGAAAATATATATGATATACGTAATAAATCACTTTGTGATTTAAAGACGGCAGCCCATACCGTCGGATCCCGGCCAAACAGTCACTCATCTGAGTGCACCTCAACACATGTATGGACTTCGGTCCTGCGTTCATAGACATCTATGACGTAGTGCAGAGGGCGGCCACTAGAGGGAACCCAAGAGATGGAGCTTAATCTGAGACGATTCTAAACGGCGTCGGGATTGTATCCGGCGTGGCTTATGGATAAAGCATCAGCACGTAGAGCTGAAAACCCGGGTTCAAATAAAATTTTTCTCCGTTCCATCTCTCTTTCATCATATGACGCAGAATATCTGCGTGGAAATATCATATGTACTTCGGTACATCAAAATAAAAAAAAAAAAAAAAAAATATATATATATATATATTTTCGTTACGCTATACACAATTGTATAATTCATATGAATTAGATTAATTCAATTTATAAGCTTAAACAATTCATCAGTTGAGCTATACAGTATACTATTCAATTTACAGCACATACAATTCATCAGTTATGCTAAACAAAAATATACAATGCATAGTAAACAGATTAAGTCAATATAAAAACATATTTTAGTTGAGCTATATAAAATTGTACATGTCATTTAAGTAGAATAATTCAATTCACAAGGATAAACAATTCATCAGTTTTGTAGAAGGTATGAGTATGTAGAAATTTGGTTAAATCTTTTCTCATGGTTCTTCAAATCTTTAAGATAATTAGGCAGTGCAGTGAAGACTGTAATACATTGCTAGTGAACTCTTTTTTTTATAACAGCTTAGGCTAACAGAAAGTAGATGAAGATCTGATTTATGTCTTATGCATATTGCAAGCGCATGCGCACAACGAAAAGTTTTGCCTTCAAATAATGGTCAGTGTTACTATTGGTTTCCGACCTTTGGTTATTTAACGAAAAATATTTGTTTTGGGCTCCTCTACCATCCCTAGAAGTTTGAGTACGGAGTTTTGCAACACCCTGTATCTAAGTAGGTGAACATCGACTTTCTTCTATATCGATGGAGCAGTGTAATGTAGTACTTTAACGACGACAGGAAATCAGTGTCCAGAGGTGCACAAAACCTCTCATGTTCACCGACATCAGTCTGTTTCACTGGAATTTTGTCTACAGCATTGAAAACCACGCCCCAGGTCTTCAGTTAACAGTTCACATTGCCAGACATTTCGTTAGCTAAACAGGCTATAACGTTAGGGCCCAGTTTCACCAACCCTTGTTAAATATTTAACATATCGTTAAGGCAGTTTAACAGTAAAGTTAACGGAAGAGATGTTTCATCAACTGTTGTTCCTGCTAACATCATGTTAAACCCACTGTTAAATTAACATAGCATACTCCCGCAGTTAAATCCTTAACGTCCTGTTACAGCGTGAATCATGGCTGCCAGGGAATATATGTTACACCCCGCATTATTATATCGAGATATATTTGCAGTGAAAATATTTAGCTGCAATCACTACTTCAGCACTTTTAGTTATTCAGAATAGATATGTTCATAAATACTAAAATTATTCATATTAATATTAGCACAGCATCCATAGTAAAGAGAAGATTTGTGTTTATTAACGTAAGCATTTCTGTGATTATTTCGTATTAATACTCAGATATAATTGCAGATTTTCAAAACGATATTTCTTTATTTCTCTGATTTAACAGTTCACATGTAATTATGACCAATGTCGTGTGAAGATATGTTAGATATATAAGATACGAAAATAATGTTAACGCCTACCATTGTAGTACTCAGCATCACAATTATTTTCATTTTCTATTGGTTATATTTGATCCTGGATAATTGAAAGAATCTTCGTACAAATATCAACTTTGAGAGTGAAAGTACCACCATCAGTTTTCAAATGTTCTACTGCAGTGGTTGCCAAATACCACAAAATTGTGACGTAACAGAAATGCAACCCGCACACCTCTATCGCAGAGAGAGGGGTGGAGTGGGTATCTCCTCAGGTAATGCAGTGAATAGCATTGCAGAGACGGACTGTGACCAAAAAACGAAAGCAATATAAATTCTTTTACTTATTAACTATACACACTTTTTTCCATTTTAACTTTTTATCCTCCTATTAATTATTTTTGTATTATTAATAAAATAACATACCTAAATTTATTTTCTTATTTACCATAGAAAGAGCGTGTACTTTACATCAGCAGTAATTTAAATTAGAAAAACGTACCAGACTGGTCACGAAGTTGTAAATTACACTACATAGGCTACTTTAAAAAAAACGTCGAAGTATTTTACTCCGATTAAGACATAGAAGCCGATATTTTTTATTGTTTATTTATTAATGACATATTCAAATTACACTCATACGTAGAAAAAAGCGTGGAAGTATTTTACACTGATTAAAACATAGAAGCCAATACTTTTTATTGTTTATTTATTAATGACATATTCAAATTACACTCATACGTAGAAAAAGCGTGGAAGTATTTTACACTGATTAAAACATAGAAGCAAATACTTTTTATTGTTTATTTATTAATGAAATATACAAATTACACTCATACGTAGAAAAAAAGCGTGGAAGTATTTTACACCGATTAAAACATAGAACCAAATACTTTTTATTGTTTATTTATTAATGAAATATACAAATTACACTCATACGTAGAAAAAGCGTGGAAGTATTTTACACTGATTAAAACATAGAAGCCAATACTTTTTATTGTTTATTTATTAATGAAATATACAAATTACACTACATACGTCGAAAAAAAACGTCGAAGTATTTTACTCCGATTAAGACATAGAAGCCGATATTTTTTATTGTTTATTTATTAATGAAATATTCAAATTACACTCATAAGTAGAAAGAAAACGTGGAAGTATTTTACACCGATTAAAACTTAGAAGCCAATACTTTTTATTGTTTATTTATTAATGAAATATACAAATTACACTACATACGTCGAAATATTTTACCCCGATTAAGACATAGAAGCCGTTACTTTTTATTGTTCGTTTATTATTCAAGTTACAGGTAAGAGCGTGGTAGTCTTCATAACAAGAAAAATAATGACAACGTACATTGTTCCTTTAAACTTCATTTAAAATTTTACAACAAAGTATCTCATATTTTAGCCATTTGAACAAAATAAATGCTTTTCCTTCCATGCTCCTTAAAATTAAGTTTTTACTTACTATCTGTTTTTGAATAGACATCGAAACTTACTATCCTACACACTTGTAACATTACATGCGTAAGTCCGCTGCTGATAAATGTCTTTACTTATATCGAAGTGAAGGCTGTAAACAGAGGTTAGGGATATGATGTCATGGTTACGCTTGAGTGGAGACAGGGGCATGTGTCTCGACACAGCTTTTGGCGATCACTGTTCTACTGTATCTTGTGCATGACCCGTCTTAGCATTTCTTTTAATATTTTCATAACATTGATTTGTTTCATAGTTTGCATTTTCACATCCAAATGGCGATTGAAAATATTGGGTTAAAGAGACCAATGTTTGTTCCTTTTTCCTAATGAAAGTTCCATCATTACGTTTGAGTTCAATTACATTCATATAATTGCTAGATCTACTAAAATAATTATATTTCTCATATGAGGTAAAATTAGTGCTCCTTACACTTTCTTTTTCTCGATGATGTCCGTTGTAATTATGTTAGTCTCCAATACTTCCATAATGTAAAAAATACAATTTTATTCTCCGCTAAAACAAATGACTACACCAACTAAAGGCACATTCAGTAAACTTTCATACAATCACTGATTCTTTGATTCCTGTTACATTACTCTTAACATCATGTTACCTAACCAAAGTATATCTAATGGTTGGTGAAACACTATATTTTTAACAACACGTTAGTTAACATGCTGTTAGCGTTATTTTAACGAAGTTTGGTGAAACTGGGCCTAGGTCTTATCGTGACCCCGGTTGAGCTGGGCCACGAACACGCAACTCGAGTTCTGCACAGCGGGTAATCACCATGTTTAGCAATTCGGCTGATATTTTAATTATCGTCTTAAAGAGGAAGCTGCTAATGCGGCCCCTGGTATTGACCGGCGAACCCCGAACGCGAGCACCATCCCATTAAACCGTCATTTGTCTAAATCATAGCTCAGATCCTCTTCCTTGTTTTTGTTCTGTGTATTGTGATTACAGTTTTCGCAGTCCTTGCCGACAGATTTAAATCACACATAACTGCTTGGCAGAAATCTTCTGAGAACAGCGCAATTTGCGTGTATTAACGGTAATGACGACAATATGCACTCATCTGTGGGATTGCTCACTGCGTAATATTTACTGTTCCTTTGCTTTAATAATAACATGTCTTTTCTTCCTTCTGTGGTTTTCCTTACACCACTTTTCGACTTTTTCTCCTTTACCAACTACTTTTACGTTGCATTTCTTTCTCTTATCTTGTTTGTACTTGGAAAATTCGGGTGGCCCAAATTTGTATGTATGTATGTATTTATTAACACTACAATTGGGTATAAACCCGGTGGCAGTGATATATAATATACAATAATACCATTACAATTATATAATAATTACAGCACTAAAAAGTAAATTTGATTTATAACTATAAATAAATAGATGCAATAAACCTAGGACTATAAATAAAAAACTATTCTAAAATAACGCCTACAATAAGCAAAAGTAAACCTAACTTATAAGTACTTGCAGTTCACCCAACTATTACCAATTTAAGTAATTACATATCACCTTAATTAATTACATATCACCTTAATTACATATCATCTTAATTAATTACATATCACCTTAATTTATTTACATATCAACTAAATTACATATCATCTTAATTAATTACATATAAACTTAATTAATTACATATCACCTTAATTTATTTACATATCAACTAAATTACATATCATCTTAATTAATTACATATCAACTTAATTAATTACATATCACCTTAATTTATTTACATATCAACTAAATTACATATCATCTTAATTAATTACATATCACCTTAATTTATTTACATATCAACTAAATTACATATCATCTTAATTAATTACATATCAACTTAATTAATTACACGACACAACTCACATTATTACACTGCACCTACAATTACATTTTCAGTCCTTAAATATATTGATTTTGAGAGGACCACCCTGAAAGACTGCCGCAGGCAAGCTGTTCCAGTCTACTATTGTGCGGTTAACAAAGGAAAATTTTGCCACGTCCGTTCTTTGTTTTCTACATTTAAACTTCCTAATATGATCTCCCTGCCTAAGTATGATGGTGTTGCTAATCTAGCATTGATGTCGGTCCATGCTTTGTGTCCCATTTGTGCCTTAAACAATGCGGTGAGTCTGGTTTTTCGTCGCCTTGATTTGAGAAGTTCCCACCCTAAGTCCTTTACTATCTCTCCACCATGTCTCTTTCCCATTTTGACATATTTTGCTGCCTTGCGTTGGACCTTTTCTGTTGAATCGATTTGGTTTTGTCTGTACGGATCCCAACCTACTGCTCCATATTCCATAATTGGCCGAACAAGGGTTTTGTACGCTAATTATTTTGACCTTCGGCTTAGATTTGTATCAGAGTCTGTACTCAGAAGTCGGCGTAGCTCAGGCGGTAGCGTCTTTGCCTGCTGATCCGGAGTTGCGCTCGGGAGCGAGTTTGATTCCCGCTTGGGAAGATTATCTGGTTTGGTATTTTCCGAGGTTTTCTCCAACCGTAAGACGAATGTCAGGTAATTTATGCCGAATCCCCGGCCTCATCTCGCCAGATACCATCTTGCTATCATAAATTCTATCGTCACTGAATAACACAGTTGTTGATACAACATCGTTAAATAATAAGTAAAAAAAATCCTTTGTTCGCATTCCTTTCAACCGTAAGTAATGTCATTAATTCTGTGGCTGGGAGGAAAAAGATCTTAAGTCAATTTTTGTCAAAATGACAGAAAGTGGAAACAATTCTTTACAATCTGGTAAAAGGCCTAAAGTCAAATAAGACTCCTGACTGGATTTATAGGGCTTTACCAAATGTCTTAAGTACTTTTTTAATTGAACACACACAGAATAAAGGACTTAAGAATATTTAATACTTTATTCCTTACAAACCATCACATGTTTACTTTCCATGCTTCCCTACTAAAAAGGTCTAAATTGTATTTTAGCCATTTTATCACATACTGATGTCTCTTTCCTTTTAAAACTTTAAGCACCAGGGTAAACAGTCCTATAATTGTTTAAGACTCGTTTTGCCCATTTTACATTTCCTTTATTTTGATAAAAAGGTAAATAATAAATAATCATTTTTGGAAATAATCAAGGAAATTGTTAAATGAGCAACATTGCCTATTTTAGAAGAAATATAAACAAATAATATCCAGGAAAAACTTCTTAATTATAAAAACTCTATAATTGACACCAATTTCAATCTTTCTACTACTCTCCTGAAAATCATGAAATTTTAAAATAAGACATTTTTCCTCCCGGCCACAGAATTTCAGGGGGCTATTTCTTGAGATATTTCAAACAAAACCGTTTCACACAATTTTGTTTCTCTTCGCTTCCTTTTTAGAGATGAAAGTTGTTTTACAGTTTTAAAATTTAATAGGTATTTTGGGGAAGCCATATATTTAATCGCTAATATGCTCAGAATAATAAATGACACTCGGGAGGAAATTAAGCGCAGACTAAATATGGGAAATGCCTGTTATTATTCGATTGAGAAGCTTTTGTCATCCAGTCTGCTCTAAAAAAAAAACTGAATTTATAAAACAGTTACATTACCGGTTGTTCTGTAAGGTTGTGAAACTTGGACTCTCACTTTGAGAGAGGAACAGAGATTAAGGGTGTTTGAGAATAAGGTGCTTAGGAAATATTTGGGGCAAAAGGATGAAGTTACAGGAGAATGGAGAAAGTTATCACAACGCAGAACTGCACGCATTGTATTTTTCACCTGACATAATTAGGAACATTAAATCCAGACGTTTGAGATGGGCAGGAAATATAACACGTATGGAGGAATCCAGAAATGTATATAAAGTGTTAGTTAGGAGACCGGAGGGAAAAAGACTTTTGAGGAGGCCGAGACGTAGATGGGAAGATAATATTAAAATGGATTTGAGAGTGGTGGGATATGATGGTAGGGACTGGATTAATCTTACTCAGGATAGGGACCGATGGCAGGCTTATGTGAGGGCGGCAATGAACCTCCGGATTCCTTAAAAGCTAGTAAGTAAGTAAGTAAATATACTCAGTCAGTTTACGTGATAGGTGAATTATGAAAATAAATGGTTTGAAAGAATTTTAGTTATGTCATTTAAATGTACAGAAATTTAATCCGAACAAAATATGTAACTTTTCGTTCTGCAAAGGAATTTTACATTGTTACATTTGTTTGGCTTAAATTTCTGTACATTTAAAGGACAAAATTGAAACGTTTTACAATAATTTATTATCATAATATACTGTTCTCTTAAAATGATTGAGCATTTTGAGAATTAAATCAATGGCTTCCCCAAAACACGCTTTGAAATGTTTCGTATAAAATCATTTTTATCTCGAAAAGTAAGCAAAAATGAGCAAAATTGCATTAAACTTTTTTGTTTGAAATATCTCAAAGAATGACCCCCTGAAATTAATGACATTACTTACAGTTCACTTTGTACAGGGACATCATTTTATTTTTACTGACATTTTTAATATTAACCTGTCTAACCTTTAGAGAACCGAAACACTGCTTGCTCCCCTCCAAGATTGGAGTTCGATGATACTGGCGTAAAACACAAATCACTCTACTAGGTATAGGAAGGAAGAAAAGTAGTTCATCCATTTACGTAAACTAGGAAATATCGCGATTTTGAGTTTGATAATTTTCATTAGGTTTTTCTTTAATCAAAGTACAGTACTGTATTAAGAATAAGTGTTTTTACTCACGAAGTGAGTTATCCATGCGAACGTATTCATTATGCAGTGTATATTATACTGTCTACAGCACATTAGGGTATAATATTGAGAAAGAAGTTAAATTGAAAAATAATCATAATATGAATATTTAAACACAATTTTGAAAATGGTGGCCGTTCATTTCGATGCAGGCTTCAGTTCTTTTGTGCATATTATCGCACTATAGACTATTGCATCTAATTCCAATTGCCAGTTTCGTCCTTCGTACTAGTAACTCACGTTGAAATCATTCTGTACCTACTCTACGTACTGTAAATTCAATCTTCACTTCTGCTCGACCCGAAAATATAAAATTATTCAGACATGCTATCTACTGCCCGTCCAAGTGGTTATGCCGCAGGATTGTAGAAAGGAGGAAATCACGTGACAGTTAATTACTTAACGAGGCCCTTTTATTTAAGTTAAATTAAACAGCTGTATAATATTACGTAAACTTCCAATTCCTGAGAGAAATTAATGTTTTCAGAAAAGAGCTGAGACAGCCCAGCTATTACAGAGGGGCGAGCAGAAGCAGGTGGGGGAAATCGGGATGCGACGTAGGCAAACGGACAGTACCTGTGCGAAAATATGATTCAATATTGAAAGCTCTTTCGTCACTGGAAAACGCGAACAGATTTCTGGAACGTACTATACTCAGTAACTCAGTACTGCTTACTATCTGCGGTCTTGGTTCTGTGTGGAATTGGAACTTCCTTAGTAGAAGGGGTGGGAGTGAAGTACATTAAAAACTCAGGTACAATAAAAATTGAAGTAAAAATAAATTGATGTCGCTGTATATACTTTTCTTGGGAGTATATTTTGTTTTATAGGCAGTAGTTTAAGGAAGTAAATACTATCAGAATGTTTTATAATAGTTGATTTTTAAAGGAGCTATATCATCTACTAAGATATTTCGCTTCGATGGAATAAAATTGCTGATAGCGAGGTGGTATTTGGTTTTATTTATTTATATGGCTTATTTTATGACACTTTATCAACTGCTATGATATCTAACGTTTCAGTGAAAGTGCGCCGAAAGTTACCCAGCATTTTCTCTTAATATGAGGGAAAACCCCGGAAGAAACCTCACCCAGGTAACTTATTCCAACCTGGATTTCTACCCGGACCCACTCGTTTCACGGTCAGATATGTTAACCGTTACTCTACTACAGTGATGTCAAAGCAAGTGCATTTTTTTTACCTTGACGTCGTGCGCGGGCATCAAGCGCTAAGTATGGAAAGAGGAAGGGTTGTGTGTATGAATAGGCAGCCTGTTGGATTAAGAAAATCAGTGGTGCACAAACTTCAAACGGAACGTAAAATTTTATGTCGTTATTTTTATATGGCTTCTTTCTGTTTAATATTATCTATATTGTCTGTAAAACAAAAGTACTAACACTGATTTCTTAATATTGCACTTGTGTTTTAAATCTTAATAACATAATAGAGAGTTAAGAAGGAATATTCGCTTAAATTCCATTAGTATAATATTATACTGTATTATGGATTTTTTTATTTTATTTTATTTAAATTTAAATATACAGAATAAAGAATATAATTACAAAACAAACAAGAGAAATAGAAATAAAATAATACAAGCAATATAAAAAGAAGATACAGTAGTATTAACAAAATCTGATACCGAATGAGCAGCGCTCGTGCTCGGTCGCAGTTCAGATATAATATTAAAATAAAAATAATAATAATAATAATAAATAATTAAAATAAAATAGGAACTAAAATATAATTACAGCGGCAATGGAATTATATAATATAATATTAACACTAGAGAAGAATAATATCGCACGTGAAAAGTAGGAATAATATATATTTCAAAATTACAGAATACAAATATAATATAGGTTGATTAATTCACACACATAGGCTATAAATTTATTTAATCAAATTAAAGATATTAACACGTTTCTAATTTTCTTGTTATATGTTAGTGGGTTACATGTTAGAAGTTCTGGGTGTAATTTAGTTAAAGCATTGTACAACTGAGGGCCAAAATTTATGCTATGCTTTAGACCAGCAGATGTGATACACGCAGATGAAACACATCATTCATAAAGAAAGTGATATTCCAAAGAAAGAGATTGAGTATGACATGATAAGTTGGAATTTATATTGATGGTATCTTTAGCCTTACAAAAGTAATCAATAAACTAATCAAAACAATATTACAGTACAAAGCAAAGTTACCTAGTTACTGTATCTGTTTTAAGTGTAACTAATATTACATAACAAAACTCTCATCGCATTATGCTTTTAAGGCGATATTTGTGAGCAACTTCCTATCATCAGAATATTAAATTATTTTCTTGAAGTCTGCTGAAGCTATAGAGCTGACATTTTTACAACACATGGGCACGTATCTTTGCTTATGATGTAACAGTAGTTGCTTTGTTAATTCATTTCCTTACAAACAATTTCCATGCGAATATTTTCAAAATTTTCAACGCACTATCTTCAGTAATAATATATACGGTATATTAGATTTACGAAAACATTCTGTAAGGCTACTAAATAAATAGGCCTATACCTGAAAATTTCACTTTTCTATACGAAAAGTTGAGAAAATATTTGTTTTGAATAAAAAAATCAAACTTGTGAAAAATGAGCATTAAAATTAAAACTTACATTCTTATAATGCACTTACACTTCTCAGGCAAATCCAAAAATTAACATGGACACAGTTTTAATAATTTTCTTCCCTTTATCTATTGAATCAGTGCTGGCCATCCCTGAATATAGCTCGACCAAGCGGCATATACCACCTCTTTCGTCTGTCTCTTTCCTTTCCGCTGTAAAGCGCTCAGGCTCTCCTGGGCTCTAAAGCGCGCGCTTGTTCCTGTGGGCATCAATTGACATGCCTACTCTACAGTGATGGACTGTTATTTGGTGATATTAGACCTTGGTTTCCCCTTATAATTGGGGAAAATTTCGGAATAAAAAATTCAACCAGGTAATAAACCCAAGCGGGCATCGAACCCATTACCGAGCACAGCTCCGGATCGACAGACAAACGCGCTACCGTCTTAGCTACACCAATGGTTTACTGAATTGTAGCACCAAACGTAAAACGTAGCCTATGATTAGAATTTTATGATATTTGTAACGTCTACAGTTTTTTGTTACGAGTTACTGTAGTAACCTGGCATAGGGAAGAGACACTTCATTTATGCGAGATAAAAAAAAGACTGCTCTGGTAATATTGCAAAAGAGAAGTGTTCATTGTGTCTGGCAGTAATTTTTCCTTCGCTCCCTTCTCTTCCCCGCCTATCGACCATGTTTACTTTACGATTAACCATAAAAAATTGCCGTGTGTACCCAGAATTTTGGCCGCGCACAACTCTTGCTGAATGGTGGCGTCGAAGGGAGCTCTTGGCAGTGAATGGCCATAGTGCTGTAAATTCTTTTTATTTACTTTCCAGACTTTTTAAACGTCTGGTCTAAATTGTGCTTCAGCTTCCCGTAATCGAGGCATTTAAAATAGTGACTGTGTCGAAACGGCCCGCGTTAGTCACGCTCGGGGAGGGGGGGAGGGACAGCTCTTCCTATTAGTCTGAACATACCTTGCAATATTTCAGCTCCACGACACCCAACTTGGCATCTCACCTTAGCAAGTTTCTGTGACACAACAGAATTTGTACGTGATTGATCTAAGCAATAGAAATTGATTCTACTCGTTTTCTTTTAAGGTAAAAAATGGACCCATGTGGACAATGCCATCAATATTGAGAAATGTTACAAGACGAAATTGTAAACAAGACAATTAATGTTCATATGTTACTGAAACACTGGATGAAATCAAGCTCAAGTGAAAGTTCACATGTGGTTATAAATATTTTTGTCTCGAAAATTGTAATGCACTAGTTCCTGAAATAAATGACTTACGAATCACCCATTGCCATTTTGTACGTTTTCTCATTGAAAGAGTAGGAATTAATAAAAACGTTTCCTATGAAAATTATTTGTTTTGAAGAGCTCTATCAAATGGTACCCTATTTGACCCCGAATCCCATTTGAAATTTTAAAGTGATACGCCACTGACCCTACTTCCTGTTAGGGCTGAGTGAGGAAATGAAGCTCAAGTGAAAGTTCACATGTGGTTTAGTTATAAATATTTTTGTCTCGAAAATTTTAATGCACTATTTTCCGAAATAAATTACTGTTACGGGTGGTCTGAATCACCCTGTATATTTATATCCCTAGCCAGTCCACCGTTGTGACTGAGGGGTTATTGAGTCTAACTCCGAACACGGCGGTTCCGGGTTCGATTTCCGATCAGGACGAGTTGCCTGGATGAGGTTTCACTACTATGAATGAATATCAGGTAATTTTATCAGGCGATTGGAACCCCACTTCCTTTCCTCCCCCATCATCCTTTCCTTATCATCCCGTTTCTGGTTTTTCAGATCACTCTACAGGCGGCCTCCCGAAGCTGCTGGCTCTCTCGACCGGCCTCCGTGGAATGTAGTTCAGCGATGTTGGATGACTTCTGCAATGGCACCCGAGGCGGACCTACTCGGGGGAGGAATTTCTCCTCGGACCGACAGGGTGGTCTTGGGGGGGGAGTTTTCCGAAGCAGGAATGGTATATGGATTCTGTCGGCTGTAAGGACCGGTCGTTAAGGGAGTCACGTGGTTAGGGCGGTGCGCATAGAGGATCTGTGGCATGCAACTCATTCCATATCGAGGGTTGGCGCAATAGATCTCAATAGGTCGCAGTGCTGGGCCATCCGTGCGCCCCTCAGTTAAATTGCATTCCATTTCATTCCATCCCTAGCCATACATGCATTCCACTCACTACTTACCTATCTGCATTTCATATCTCTTGTCTGTCTAATCTGTTTAAAAGTTTCTCCAATCTATTTATCTAGTCTTTAAGTATTTTATAATATAGGGCAGAGGTCTCCAAAAAGCGTACAGTCGTTCGTAATCCCGATGCTACCCGCCGAACACAGTGTGCTGTAGAGAAGGAGGAGAGACTCGTACCTCAACAGATGGGAGCGGTCAGTGAGGGATTGCGGCAACGATCGACTTATGTTTACAAATAATAACATCAAAGGAATAAGAAATATCATAATAATAATCCGTGGCGCTACAGCCCGTGAAGGGCTTAGACCGACCAGCCGGCTGCTGGCCTCACGCCCACATGCCGAATCAGAGGTGGACGATCATCCAACCAGAATGGAGGTATCGTGTGGTTAGCACGATGATCCCCCAGCCGTTATAGCTGGTATTCGCAACCGGATTTCGCTACCTATCGTAGCTCCCCAAGAGCATCACGATGCTGGGTGGGCACCGGTCCCATACACTGGCCGAAATTTCATGAGAAAATTTCTTCCCCATGAGGAATCGAACCAGCGCGCATTCCGTAACGCGAGTCCTAGTCGGGATGCCTTAGACCGCGACGCCACGGCGCGGGACAAGAAATATCATACGTTTGTATATTATTTTGACGTACTATGAAGCTTCTACTTTTGATTGGGGAATATTCAATAATGTAATAATTCATCTCGCATTACATCTAGAAGACATTCTGTATGCACGATTTTACAAATGCTCATTCTGTAAAGGGCTTCATTGATTTTCCAATATTCCAAGTTAGAACATAGCTAGCAAGAAGTTTTTTTAATACTGAGGATACGTGTATGATTTGTGTTTGTATTCTCTTGTTTCAAATTTATCAAAATATTTGTACGTATTTCACCTAAAATGAAACGAAAAACTATAAGCATTATATCTTGTGGAACTGAGTGTAAACGTATTGTAATATACTGATTATTATGTATAACCAACAGTTATACAGACGTTCCAAAATAAATTATTTTCACATGTCCAGTATATCTGTAATTGTATGATATTCCTTGTGAAGAATCGAGTAGTGTCGTCGCATGTTGAATTTTAAGATTTTTCGAACAAATTAAACATTTCATATTCTCCCCACTAACACAAAAATATATTTCTCTTCCCTTTCATTCTTGAATGTACTGCGTCCATGATTAGAAGACAATGTGAAACGGTGGAACACTCCGACCAACACAATGATAATGGCAGTCCGCCACTGCTCTTCGTTTGCGCATAAATATTGAGTACACTACAGGTGGGGATGGCTGAGGCGGAGCGCGCTCATTACGTACTGGCTTCGGTTCCGCTCAGGGGCTTACTCGCGAGTACGCTTTTGGTGACGTCTGATATAGGGTAAAGGTTGATAGTATTGTCATGTGAGTAATACTGTGATAGTTATTTTTGAGAATTTCTTACTATTTTACTGAGCGAGAGGAAGGTCGGTTTTTTGCGTAAACGTATTAAGGGAATGTTCGTGGACAAGTTTCTGCACAAAACCGGTCCTTCTCTCGCTCAGTAAAAATGTAATAAATCCTGAAATAGAACCATCACACTATTACCCGAATCACAATTTTACCAACCTTTACCCTATCTAATTTTTCTGTCACATCTATCTACTATGTATTTCTGTCTATCTTCCTTTGTAATCTGCCTGTATAAACTATGAATCGCATAAAAAGAAGGAGATAGCTGTGGAGGACTGAAATTTGTAGTTCAGGTTGTTATAATCTATGCGCGCATGACTTGCAATCGATCGTGTATCATTTATATTTTGGAAATCCTACCGTCATAATGCGCCACAAATCACCGACATTCCTGTAGTGCAGGATTATATATGGCATCCGTGACGTAACGACTCGTGGAACGGAAAAGAGCGCGCATGCCTCGTTAGAGGTTAAGTTTGGAGTTCTGTGGATAAAGCGAAATTATTCAATAATTAAATTTGCTGTTGTTATTTTAGTACACAAATATTAAATCCTAGTTCTCTGCATAAAACAAGATAAATTACAAATAATACATCGTGGTACTGAAGACACTGACGGATTTCACTAATTAGTAACACAAAAAGTATTAAAGATAGCAACTTACTTTTTTTATATTGCGTGTCTGGTACCTAATAGGTTACGTCCATTTTTGGCTTTTCCCCTTCAAAATTTTCTACAGCTCCTTCAGTGGGACAGCGTAACCCGGAGTGAGACAAGTGGCCAACAAGCTTGGAGCTCACACATTTAGTTTCTTTCATCCCCAAACCCTTTGCGAGGACTCTTTTGCGTACTTTGAAATTTCTCCTCTCACTTTCCCTCTCTAAACTCAATTCAAGTCACAATACCAGTCGTTCTCGGCACGCTAAGGAGATCTTTACGCTCCCGTGTGCCACACCACTGATAATGTCTGCCGGAGTAGCAGACGAAACGTATGGTAGCAACAGCTCCAACAGACCACGGCCCTTTAGCTCAGTTAACATCGATCCCAAGAACGCTTTGTTGATTCAGTTTCACTTTTATTAAAACGGTTGCATTCCACTTGAACTATCAATGTAGCCTACATTAAACAATCTCTGATACGTGACTATCCATAATCTCCTACAGCAGAAGCTATCATAACCTAGATAATATAAACAAGATAAATGATAGAAACATTTTAATTAATGATGATGAAATATACATGAATCATTTTAAGGGGTTATGTACAGCTTACAGCAGTAACATTTTTGGAAATATTCAACATTTTTTTTCTCCATTACTGTATCTTGTAAAATAATGAAAATTGGCATGTAAAACACTGTCCTTCTGCTATGTAAAAAAATACTTTTACGATTAAAAAATATTTATATATATTTTTTCAAAATTTAAAATGGTGGTAGTTTACTGTGCAGTGATGAAGCGTTTCTCTCATAATTAATAAATTCTTTCTCTTTTATTTTATTGCTGAAACTCATGTTTACAATATCATGCTCTTTGAACTACATTCCTTAATAAATTTTTTTTTTGTGTTAGAAGAAAATACTGATATTATTGACATTTTAAAAAATGAATTTATTTTTTGTCAATCTATCAAAGGTAGAGAAGTGATCTTGCATTATATTGTACATATGACATGTATAAATACGCACAAAAAATTTCATCACAGAATGTTGGGTAGTTTTTTTAGTTATGTGGGAAATAATTCCTCACTGCACAGTGAACTGAATTTTTGGGGGGGAAAAAAAAGGAAGTATTTTTTTTAATCGTAAAAATATTTTTTTCATATAGCAGAGGAACAGTGTTTTACACGTACTAATTTTCATTATTGTACAAGATACAGTAATGGAGGAAAAAATATTGAATATTTCCAAAATTTTAGTGCTGTAACCTATACCTAATCCCTTAAAAGGTACAGTTATTTAAAGTACAATGTTGGCAAACAAAGAAAAACATGCTACGGAGGTGATAAAAACAAACAAATGCTGGGTAGGTGATAAAAATTGTAGGATAAGCAGCTATGATTGGTTGAAATATGGCGTTCAGTACCGTTTTATTGGTCAAAAGTAATATGGCGTAATAAAAGTGTAACAGTTTTAGTAAACAATATGTCTCATTAGATGTTCGGGAAAATTAGACTAAGTGAGGTCTTCGCGATCTTGAATCTTAGTAGCTTCTGGCTAAGTTATGACTAAAGTGTAAATTGAGTTGTGACTCAAAATACAGATTCTGCGTTTTCTACTTACTAAAGTCGGATGCAAGTGAAAGTTAAATTGAAACTATGTTCCTGAATACGATCCTAAGTCTGAGATGCCGAAGATATTTAATTTTACTTGTTAGGTTATGATGACACGGATCCTTTCACTGCTATCTTTCTCTGTTCTGAAATACATTCATATAAATCATTGCCAAATATTCACGGCAATATTTCTTTATATTAGTTGCTCGCAGACCTTTATATCACATAAAAAGCTATGATGTATTTCTTTAGTCTGAAATTTTATCGCTTGACCATTGCATAATTTAACTATATGTTACGATTGCCAACATATCCTTGTCAGAACTTCGCAGCCACTTTTTGCAATATAACTCATCTTGAAATATCAACTATATGGGCAGATAAAAAAATTGTCTGCGTCCATATATGTCTGATGAACTGCGTTATAGGTCGCAGAGAATGCCCGTAACTAAGTTACAGCTACTGAAAACAAAAGACACACGACTCTGGAAATGAGGGCGAAGAAATGATATCTGGCGTCATGTGACAGGACGGGTGCTGCGCCCTGGTTGTCGAGTGCATCATTCATGAAGCTGCAGATCTGTTGCGGAATCTCCGAAAACTTTTCATAGGCCCCGCTCACCCCAGAACGTGATTCAGATACGAATATATTCCTATAACTTGGTCCCCTCACACCAAATCCACATACTTTCAAGCGCTTTGAATATTTTCTGTGTTGTTTCCCCCCCCCCCCCCTGGTTGTTATTCGTCTACTGTTTCCATTCCTTTTTACTTTTAGTTTTAGAGGTAAGATGGAGTGCGTATCTGTTTACGGATACAAGCAGCAGATGTGCCGATACATTTCCGTGACTTGCCTATATAGGTGGGATTTATAAAAGCATCTCCGTGTACAGTCCATTTGCAACCAGAATTTTCACGGTGTGGAATGTGAAATGATGCATGGGCATTTATCTTTAGTGTGAAAGTATTGAAAGACACGAAATAAAAGCAATAAGCTTAGTAAAATCATTATTAGAGTTGGTACATTTTGAGTGGGTTATTTTACGACGCTTTATCAACATCTTAGGTTATTTAGCGTCTGAATGAGATGAAGATGATAATGCCGGTGAAATGAGTCCGGGGTCCAGCACCGAAAGTTACCCAGCATTTGCTCGTATAGGGTTGAGGGAAAACCCCGGAAAAAACCTCAACCAGGTAACTTGCCTCGACCGGGAATCTAACCCGGGCCACCTGGTTTCGCGGCCAGGCTCGCTAACCGTTACGCCACAGGTGTGGACGAGGTGGTACATTTTCGCAATCATGATAAATGTGAAATGTGCCCAAATTCCGCCAAAATCAGTAATATCCGTGCATCAAAGGGAAATTATACTGAAAGAGAATTACATTTTTTAAGGGTAATTTACCATCACTGATATGTTTTAGCCGATTTAGGCTAATAACAATTGTAAGTGTCTAAATATTCTAAATACGTGTTATAAACTATATGCAACAATATTAAAGACCCGATTGAAGGTAATAATGGAGAACATTATCTCGGAAGCTCAAAACGGATTTCGTGAAGGCAGAGCTTATGTAGATGGTATATTTAGTATAAACCAAATAATAGAAAACATGTTGAATATAACTACTTTTATACAAAAAGTATTCTCATAATCCACTCGTTTAGACGATTGAAGAATTTTCTACCCTTTTTCATTAAAAAATGTTACAAACACTCTGATGCCCCACTTCGATTACTGTGATATTCTGCTTACTGACCTAAGCGTTACTTCGGCGCAGAGACTGCAACGTGTTCATAATATGTGCGTCCGTTTCGTCTGCAATATTCGCCGGGCTGATCACGTAACACCATCCCTCGAAATGTTGTCCTGGCTCCGTCTGAAGATCGTATGAAAATCCACTGTCTTTCCCTTCTCTTTCAAATATTGCATTTCTCCACTCCTGTCTATCTTGCGTCTCGTTTTCAAAAATTTATCCACCCAAACCTAGAATCACAACCTCCTCAATATTATCCATTCCCTCCCACCGAACATCCTCATATTCATCTTTTTCACTGTGGAAGTTCGTTTATTAATGTCACTGTCAGACATCAAACCAATTTAAGAAAGAGCTAACGAGATATTTTTCTAACAATTCTTGTTAACAATGAAAGCTGTTTCATTTCTCAATGTTTAATGGTTTCTGTATATATCACAGATAAATATCTAAATTATCTCATTATTATTATTATTATTATTATTACTATTATTATTATTACTATTATTATTATTACTATTATTATTATTATTATTATTATTATTATTATTATTACAACTATTTCTTACCAGTGTTTATTATAGTCCAACATTAGTTATCCAATTTTCATTATTTACTTTCATGTTGTTTTTTCCCCAGTCTATATTAATGTAATAACTATGTAACAAATGTATTTAATTAAATTAGAGTCTGGCTGGACGGAGAGAAGGCCTACTGGCCTTAGCTCTGCCAATTAAATTTATTTTATTATTTTAATATTTTAAATAATTGATTAAATTATCTTATAAGATATTGCAGCTTACAGCTGTTTCGTGCTTCTTCACACCATCCTCAGAGCCTACTAGATCTGACGTCAATTTCGCTGCCTGTTGTGTGGGTTTCGATTGTTGAAAAGTGTTGAAATGTGGTGTTAAATAGTGTGTGTGTTCTGAAATTGATCTGTGTGTTGAGAATTTGATCAGGGTGTGTTTTAGTGTGTCTGTATATTTCATATTGTTCTAGTGTGTTGAGTTTTTGGTTTTTGGGTTGTATGTAGGATTTCCGTGTCTGTATTTATGTTAGCTTAGTTATTTTCGCAAAGATGTATTTTTCTAAAACAGGCAGATCATTCCAAACTCGATACAAAGAACGCATTAAAGCAATAATTAGAAGAACAATACATCTAAGTTTCCGAACACATAACTAATGCTAACCACACATACAATAACATAAATGACATGGAAATCCTACACATCAACTCAAAACTAATATGTTAAAAGACACACCAAAACACACCTGATCAAAATCTCAAAGCAGATAAAACACACACACTATTTCAATATGTCAACACTTTTCAACAATCGAACGACCCAGACAACAGGCAAATTCGTTGACGCCGAGAACTAGTGGCTCTGAGGATGGTGAAAACTGAATGCTGTAAATTTAGACATGCTTACACAATTAACACGAGTAAGATCGCCATTTAATCAATTATTTAAATAATAGAAAAACATAGTGAATAAAACATACCAACATATATGGCATTCATAGACTACAAAAGCCTTTGACAAGGTTAATAGAAATAAATTATGGCGTACTTTAGAAGAAAAAGGTATACCGAAACATTTAATAACAATTATAAGAAGTTTATATGTAGACAACAAAATAATAATAGAAACAAGAACAAAGAATGAGGATAAAATAGCAACAATTAACAAAGGAGTGAGACAGGGTTGTCTTCTCTCACCACTGCTTTTCAATATATATATTGACAATGCCATAGGAGAATGGCAGATACATCTAGAGACTAATTTTAAAATTAAGAATAGGTTTTTAGACACAATTTTATTTGCAGATGACCAAGTTCTAATCTGTAGTCCAGAAGATAATTCACAAAAAACATATACCAATTAAGTACTCTAAGTAAAAAGTACGCATTATATATCTCCACAGCCAAAACAAAAGTTCTAGCATTCCAAGGGTCCAATACAATCAGAGCTAAAATCATTTTACAAGGAAAAATGATAGAACAAGTAAACAATTTTAATTACTTAGGCTGCAATGTATCATACGTTAAAAATGACGATGTAATAAAAAAAGATTAATAAATTTAACTATATATGTGGAATAATAAAAACAAACCTCAAACAAACTAGGAAAGGAACGAAATTAAAATTTTATAAAGTAATGGCAGTGCCCATGTTGCTATATGGCTCGGAATGTTGGACATTAAGAAAAAGTGAAGAGAGAAAAATAGAGGCCGTAGAAATGAGACTCCTAGAGAGTATAGCTGGCTACACTCTGTTAGACAAAAGGATAATTTTTTTTAACAATTTATTGATCGATCAGCGCATTTAGCGCTATATAGATCATTTCTAAAAAATATAAATACAATATAAATATGACACTGAATTGAGGGCAGCCTAGATTGGGCTCCTCAATGAACAAAAATTATTGTTAATAAATAATTATTTACATAGGTTGGTGTGATGATGAATTTTGATTATAATATGAGGTCCATTGGAAGTCGGCTCTTGATTCTGGTGGGAAATGTGGACTTCCTTCCGAGAGAGTAGTGGATGGCGCCTGGAACATTTAGGCCCGATTGTATAAACCATTTAATCTTAGATGAGAGGTTAAATTGATCCTCGTTCTAGCTGAACTTGGAATTTTGTGTTGTATAAAGTCTAATCTGAGATTAATTTGTCACAAACTAAAGTCAACTTTGACTGAAGAAATTTCTCCGATTAAGTTAGATGATCCAAGTTCAGTTATTTCTTTCTGTTTGAAATATATGAGTGACAGATTGTGCAAATAAAATATCCATTATTATTAATATTAATAGATATGGTAGGTACATCTATATGTATTTCTTTCAATTTCTTGCCTTAATACACAAACATTCTTATATTATTTATAAGGCTCTAACGTGTTCAGCAGTATCAAATAACATAACCTATAATTATATTATGTTTATAACAACCATTAATTATTTATTAATGGATATGATAGGAACATTCATAAATTTTCAATTAACTGTATTACTAAACGAAAATTGTGGTTTTATAAAGCTTTATTATATTTAGCAGTATCAAACATCATAACATGATAACAACTTGAGAACAGTCAACCTTCTTCTTATTGTCCGCCATTATTTACATTGCAAAAAAAAAAAAAAAAAAACCAGTGTCTCCAACAGAGTGTAATACGGAAAGTCGCCAAAAAGTAGTTGTAAAGTCGCTAGATTTCTCATTATCAACAAAGAAAGATTAAATGTTGTCACTATGGGGTGCTAAAAAGGTCACTAAATCCCTATTTAAGCAATATAAAAGTTAAAAGAAATTGTTGTTGAAAAGAGTTAAAGTCGCTAGATTGGCGACACTGAACAAACCTGTATAACATGGTCCGCGCATCACATATTTCACCTGTTTATGCGATGTTGCCAAATCCTTTTCACGTGAACTTAGATTGCATTTGAGCCAAGGTAATTAGATTGCAGAAAAGTTTTATACAATAGAAGAAGTGTCTGAACTCGGTTCACTTTTCGATCTTCGATCAAAGCTGATCTTTAGTCAGGGAGTTTTAATACAATTGGGCCTTACTAGGTTGTTATAGAACTTCTTAGCTTGTGAATGAATAAACTGTTTGATTGTGTCAATACCAGTTTCTCTGTGTAGTTGGCTGTTACGGACAAACCAAGGAGAATTGAGTGAAATTCGTAGGACTTTATTTTGAACTGACTGGATGTGTTTAATTCCACTTATTGCAGCTCCTCCCCAGACAGGACAGGCATAAAGCAGTAGAGGTCGTAATAGAGATGTGTAAAGTAGCATGCAATTTGATGACATAGAAACGAATTGGGCATCTTTAAAGTAACAGAGAAGATACACCAATATAGAACTAAGTGGAGGGAACATGTGGAAAGAATGGAAGAATACCGCATTCCAAAACTGCTATTAGATTACAGACCAACAGGCAAAAGAAACATTGGCAGACCAAAGAAAAGATGGACTCAACAAATGTTTAATGCATGAGGCCGGAACAAACCTTTAGAGCAGGGATGTCGAACAGCGCTCTCAAACTGTGAAACGATTAATACTGTAAACCTTGAGCTGAAACGACAGTCAGTCAGCTGCTGTAGCAGTGTTCTGTACGCAGTGTGTTTATCAACTCTGGCGGCTGGTATGGATATGGAACCACGATTCAATAGTAAACAGATAAATATTTATTTATCTTAAAGGACGGAAAGGCACATTGCCTAATATGTAGAAAGGAACTTGAATACATTAGCCATCACAATATTAAAAGGCATTTTAATTCTACACGTCATAGTGAAGCTTAAGGATCAGAAAAGTTATCCGGTTTCACTCGTGAAAAGACTGTAGAAGAATTAAAATCAAGATTGAATTCAGAAAACCTTCCATCATCATCGGGTTTTAGTAGAACAAGCTTGGTTCGTGCTAGCTACAACATTTGTGAAATTATTGAAACGGCTTTAAAGCTATTTACTGACGGAGAATTTGTGAAAGGCTGTCTCATAGCTGTTGCAAAAGGGATATGTCCGGAATACGTTAATGATTTTAAATCTATATGTTCGTCTCGTAATATTGTTGCAGAGCGCGTATCATAAATGGGATATAACAATTGATAGCAAGAATGAAAAAACTTTTACTTGTTACTCACTAGCTCTTGATAAAAGTACCTACCGGAAAGATACGGCGCAACTAGCTACAGTATATTCATAAGGAGCGTCGATTCAGATTTCAATGTTCATGGAGATCTTGTAGATGTCATTTCACTAAAGGATCGAACTCGAGGAGAAGATATTTTTGAATCTATAACAAAAACTATGAACAAATTTCAAGTTACGCTAAAAGGAATTAATTTTATACATCAAAACAGTTTAAGTTTTTGGATTTGAAGTTGAACTGCTACAACACATACACACTAAGTTGATATTTTAAATATGATATTAACAACATTATTATTATTGTTATTATTATTATTATTATTATTATTATTATTATTATTATTATTATTATTATTATTATTATTATTAATTTCAGTCACTAACGCACAACATTTGTGCAATGACCTAGAAGATAAAACATCATCATCATCATCATCATCATCATCATCATCATAATTCGTCCTCAGGTAGGCTACATTCTTTGTTTATCAGAGTTCAAGTGAAAATCTAAGCTGAGTTCCTGATCAATTGGTAAGATATATAAAAGTTATCAAAGTACCAGCCGCCGCAGTTTCGCTTTTGTTTACGATCATTCGCCCGGTCTGCCTGCTACCTGTGTTCAACCGTTGCACGGTAAGGAGGAGTGAAGGCTCTGCAGTTCACAGCTAGAGAGCGCTGTTCGACATCCCTGCTTTAGAGGCTTAAACCTTGACGACGATGATGATGATGATGATGATGAATAATTGTAATATCTGACATTAAATATTAGTCATAAAACTTGAGCTTATGTTTTCTAATTAGTAATGAAACACTGTTGATCTACAGTTAATTTAGGTGCTGTTACCGCTCGGTACCCCTTTTTCAAGGGCAGCTATCCTTTTTGGATTCTTCTCTGTATCCTAATTTATTGGCTATTTTCAAGTCTTAATGCGTAAAATCGGTTGTCCTACTAATAATGTAAGCTGTAATAAGATACCTGTTATGGAAAGGAATTTAGCGGTTATAGTCTTTAATGATGCTAAGTGACAGACGGCTGGTGACCATAGTAATTTATTATCAATAAAAAGAAGACAATAGACAGTGTATAAGCTATAAACAAAGACATCTTCAGTCAATAGTGGCCATAAAGTTCTTCTCTATTATGCGGGGACATTTTGAAAGCTAATGTAATCTTTACTAGTGCCTTTGTACGTCGTTATTAACATTTATGAATATAATTAGCATATTTATGAGTAGGACAAGTTGAATTGTTGCCTTGTGGACTTCTGCAGATACGGTACTGGCTTGTGACATACCTCTACGTAATTGTATTTGTTCTACAGTATTACACAAAATACAAAGTGAATGTACAGTGACTACGTTGCAAAGAACTATAATTAAAACACACTTCTTGGGCGGTCCAGAAGCTGAAAATATGTATTCTAGTACATTTGAACATGTATGTATTTATTCACACTGCAATGGGTATATACCCGGTGGCAGTGGTAACTAATTACACTCAATAATGACAATAATAAACTTATTAATTAAAAATACAATTAACAATAATACTAATAATTAATACTAATAATAATTTATAATAATAATAATAATAATAATAACAGGAATATCCTAAATTAAATGAAGCACGATCACTTAAAATAAATAAATAAATCTAATTTGTATCTTAAACCTAAGTTCGAACTAAAACCCACGAGTATGATATGTTCATATCTGCACGAGTACCTTTCAACATTACACTCATTTCGCTGTCAACTCACTCACTGCACTGGAAGTACGACACATTTCACTGATTCTATCCTGATTTCACTAACACTTCAAAACATTTCACTGTTCAAATACTTTGCACTGCCACTATAAACTATAAAGCTTCACTGACAGGAACACGTTTCACTTACACAACACACTTCACTGACACAACATACTGACACAACATAATTCTTCACTGATACAACACTTCAATAACAACATATCATTTACACCCTTTAAATACTGTGTATAATTATCGTCTATTAGTAAAGTCCTTACGCCTATTTTTAAATACATTTTCGGTTGTTGATAAAGCCTTTAGTAAGTCTGCAGGTAAAGCATTCCAGTTCCTGATAGTACGATTGTACGATTTGTCCGCAAATAATAATAATAATAATAATAATAATAATAATAATAATAATAATAATAATAATAATAATAATAATAATAATAATCTGTGGCACTACAGCCCGTGAAGGGCCCAGACAGACCAACCGACTGCTGGCCTCACGTCCACATGCCGAAGCAGAGGTGGACGATCATCCAACCAGAATGCAGGTATTGTGTAGTAGCACGTTGATCCCCCCAGCCGTTATAGCTGGCTTTCTCAACCGGATTTCGCTACCTATCGTAGCTCCCCATGTGGTTATCGGTTCCATAAACAGGCCGAAATTTCATGAAAAAATTTCTTCTCCCATAAGGACTCGAACCAGCGCGTATTCCGTAACGCGGGTTCTAGGTAGGATGCCTTAGACTACGACGCCATGATGCAGGACTAGAACAAAGATACATAGGTTATTGTTTTTTAATACAAAAATCACTCTAGCACCCCCAGAAAGAGTACATACTAGTTCTCAAGGAGCATAGAAAAAAATTGAGATAAGTATTTTATTAATTAACAGAATAAAAAATAATAACTAATAAGATAGCTATTTACAATAAGACATGTCTGAATGAGTCTGAATTATTAATCAAGTGCTAAGTGAGTTTGTCTTTAAATTGAATTTTATATCGATAGTGCTAGCAATGCAAGGAATTAAACAATAAATAAGCAAATTCCTGTTATACATTATAACTGAAAGGAAATAAATTATTATAATATATAGGTTATATATAGTAAACACAGAATAAATATGGGAAATGCCTGTTATTATTCGGTTGAAAAGCTTTTGTCATCCAGTCTGCTGTCAAAAAATCTGAAAAGTTAGAATTTATAAAACAGTTATATTACCGGTTGTTCTGTATGGCTGTGAAACTTGTACTCTCACTTTGAGAGAGTAACAGAGATTAAGTTCGTCTCAGAATAAGATTCTTAGGAAAATATTTGGGGCTGAGAGGGATGAAGTTACAGGAGAGTAGAGAAAGTTACACAACACAGAACTGCACGCATTGTATTCTTCACCTGACATAATTAGGAACATTAAATCCAGACGTTTGAGATGGGCAGGGCATGTAGCACGTATGGGCGAATCCAGAAATGCATGTAGAGTGTTAGTTGGGAGGCTGGAGGAAAAAAGCCTTTGGTGATGCCGTGACGTAGATAGGAGGATAATATTAAAATAGATTTGAGGGAGATGGGACATGATAGAGACTGAATTAATCTTGCACAGGATAGGGACCGATGACAGGCTTGTGTGAGGGCGGCAATGAACCTCCGGGTTCCTTTTATTTTTATTTTAGTAGGTTATTTTACGACGCTTTATCAACAGCTTAGGTTATTTAGATTCTGAATGAGATGAAGGTGATAATGCCGGTGAAATGAGTCCAGGGTCCAGCACCGAAAGTTACCCAGCATTTGCTCGTATTGGGTTGAGGGAAAACCCCGGAGAGAACCTCAACCAGGTAACTTGCCCCAACCGGGAATCGAACCCGGGCCACCTGGTTTCGCGGCCAGACGCACTGACAGTTACTCCACAGTTGTGGACTCCGGGTTCCTTAAAAGCCATAAGTAAGTAAGTAAGTATGGTTTATATATATATATACATACATATTTATATGTATATTGATAATACATGGCTGTATAGCCTACCTACTTTTACCCATCCCAGTTTTATAAAAATTCCGTATCGATTGAATAGGTCTCGGTTTTATAAAAATTCTCTGCTGAATTTATTCTCTAGTACAGTCATGTGAAAAACTCTGACGTTAGATGTATTCACGCCAGACTGACTGATTTATGTCGGTGAACTCCCTGACAAAGTTACATTCAGAGATTATAAGCCACATACCGCTACTGAGAACGAAAGAGGGTGAATGTAGAGTTCATTTTGCTTGGATTCACTTCAAAACATTACATAAGAAGGATCACTTTTATCGATTTCAAATACTACGGCTTTTCTTCTGTACCACATATGTGACGTCATTCAGTATTCATGTACAATTTCCTTCCGCTTCTGGTTTGGCTGTACTGGTATAGGAAGAAGCACTGAATTCTTCGCCATCATTATCAGCAATACCACCGTCACCATAAACACTACTTTCATCATCACAACTACCACCATATCATCCAATCGGTTAAATTCCTGTGTCAGTATCTTACAAGTAAACCTTCACCTGAGGTAAAAAACAATGAAAATGAAACTTATATTTTTGGAATCAGCATAATAAAATATGAATAATCCTAAAATGTCGTAACTCGACTGCAATTATCAAGTGCGATACACAGCGCAGAACACGAGGCTTCAAGCAGCAAGGAAACACAACTTCAACTAGCTATTAATGCATAAGAAGGAAAACGATGATGTGGTCATCATGTTACTTAACGCATCGTATTCCAGAATCTGATTTGTTTTTATCCAGAAACATATTTCGCACAACAGTGATAGCTAATGCAAAATGTTGGAAACACAAATTGTCAGTACACCACCCGCACTTTATACAGGCTGATTTTGCACAAATCGTACATATTCCTTGTACATTTCGGTTACAGTACTCTGTAGTGTTTTGAAAACGTTGTCCACTTCTGGATCCCAATTCAGCTAACACCCAACCATACCCATGCGCCTGTTGGAATCGTGGAGAAGGAAACTGCTGGTAAACAAACGACTGTAGTTTCAGTATATTGTTGCGTTATTGTAATATATCAGATGAATCATCAAAATCTACATTATGAGAAATGTGTCAAATCATATGTTTATACATTCGAAAAAGTACCTGTCCAAAGATTGCAACTCATAAGTCGTATTTGGTGGTATGATTTTAACTACTAGTTTTTCAAGACCATAGTCCCCTTCTTCTAACAGTTGCTTAATTATATTTTCGTCGCAGTGGACACCATACGAGTCCAACAGGAGAAGATTGCGTGTTGCAGAATTAGGAAGGAATATTTCTCGTAAGAATTCTATCCATATTTATTTGGTCATTTTTCCCGACGAAGTCCATTTTACTACAAGGTTGTCACTCTGGAAAATGCGTTGCGCAACTCTTTGACTTATACCTTTCGGTTCTTGGAGAATAAGTAGTAACTTTGGCATCAATTTTCCAGCTTTAGAAACCACCGGCGTTATAGTGTAGGAATGTGTAGTTACCCCTTTGGATTGCACGACACCATACACTTTACTGGTTCCTTGACGTTCTAATGTTCTGCCGAAAGGCATTTCCTTATGGAACCCACATTCGTCTGTATCAAACACTTGATCATCATTGTACATGTCCAAACTGTCCAAAATCATACCACCAAATACGACATATGAGTTGCAATCTTTGGACAGTAGACTTTTGTGTGTTAACCACGTGAATTCATGTTTCACACTGCTCCATGACCTTTTTCTATTTGTTTGCCGGTACACCTGTTACTTTACATTTTTCTTCAAAGTCAATGACTCGGGATGTTTTGGGAGGGGACGGAGCGTATTGAGAACCGGAACTTTGTGAAGTACTTAATTCCTCTTCTGACGTAGTATTTGTTTTTTCAGTCTCCCATTCTCGTACATGAAGCATGACATTGTCATCATTTCATGGTTCATTTTCATCAGTGTCCAGAGTATGACTTTCTTCAACTGTTTCCGATTCATAACTCTTTAATAAGTCATATGTATCATCAATAATGTCAAGTTCCTTCCGCGACATTTCACTGTCTCTTTATAACCCTCTTCATTTAGTTTATCCAAAATTTTAATCACTATATTCACTAGGTTCATCTTCTTCAGCTCACCGCACATAACATTACACAATAAACTGCAAGGTACAAACTAGCTGACAGCGCTTCTTCAGCAGTACTGTCTTAGCTCTCGCGGCTAGCATTGCTGCGTGGTATAGTTGTTTGCAATCTAAGTAGCCCATGTCAACTTGATCTTGATTGGTCGCTATCTCTGGTGTTCATTGCGTTCGAGTTATAAAATTTACGTATATTTAATTGGTTTTAATGTTTAATCGAATGGTAATAAAGGCAAATCTTTGTTTTTTTTACCCCACCTGAAGGTTTACTTGTTAGATTTCTTTACAATTTCATCTTCTATTGAAAATTAATATAGCAATATTCAAGGTATCTGAAATGTCAAGTCTAAATAATAAATGACAGAGAAGTCTAAAATGGGTGTTTTGAGATAGGGAAAGAGTTGTTGGAAATATGTACCTACTTCATGCATCACGTGTTCTTGAATAAGGAACACATTTGAGCAGTGATTCTCAAAGGGGGATTGCTACTCTTGGGGGGAGAGAGGCCGTGTAAAAGGCTGAGGAGATGTCGAGAGAATTTACAAAATAATAAAATAAAAAAACGTCTTAACATACGCATTGTGACAGCGACATGAGATTCGAACGCACGACCAGCGTCCCGCAAGAAAGCAGATCGCGCGGAGCACGGAGGAATGGCGCGCGGCGAAGAGGGGAAAGGGCCAACGCGGCGAGAGAGTGGAGCGAGAGTGCGCGCGCATCTGGTGCTGGTAGAGAGGAGAGGGCTCTGGCTTTTTCTGGAGTGCCATCTCTAGAGACGCGTGGAACCTTCGAGGCTACGTCGCTGTGGTTATAAATTACGGACGCGAAGGAACGACAGCAGTTTTCAGTTGATTAGTCAGCCAGTCAGTGAGAAAGCCAGAGCAATAAGCCAGTCTTGTGTACCGGAGTTCGACTCGAGTGTGCGTCCGCATCTGCGTCAGCATCCGAAGGCCTGAGTTCGAGTGCAGTGGATCGCAGTTGGAGGGACCTGAGTTCGAGTGCAGTGGACCGCAGTTGGAGGGACCCGAGTTCGAGTACAGTGAACTGTCTCTGAAGGTCTGTGGTTCGAGATACTGTGAACTCGAGTGAATGAGATAGAAGAACTGTGAACTGAGAACTGGTAGTTCTGATTTGTAAATAGTGCTTTGTAAATATTAGTTAAGATTAACGGTTCATTGTTGTGCGTAATAGTCCAAGTAAATTGTCATTGTCGTCGGTGGAGTGCTATAACGAATACTGTGTTGAGTGAAGATCCAATTGTTGACGAGAGCGTTTAAGGTGAATTGTAGAAAGGAATTACTGTTGTGACGAATAAATTACATTGTTGTTACTAATAAAATTTACAGTATCTTGCTTTCTACGGTATTTAGAAATACAGGGACATCATTTTATTTTTACTAACATTTTTAATATTAACCTGGCTATACCTTTTGTTACCCCTTCCCACGACTGGAGTTCGATAATACTGCGTAAAATAAAAACAAATCACTTTACTAGGTATAGGAGGGAAGAAAAGTAGTTCATCCATTTACGTAAACTAGAATATATAAGATTTTGAGTTTGATTATTTTCATTAGGTTTTTGTTTCATCAAAATACAGTAGCATATTAACAATATGTGGTTTCACTCACGAACTGAGCTATCCATTCGGACGTATTCATTATGCAGAGAATGAAGTTAAATTGTAAAATAATCATAATATGGATATTTAAACATATTTTTGAAAATGGTGGCCGTTCATTTCGATACAGGGTTCAGTCCTTTTGTGCATATTATCGCACTATAGACTATTGTACCTAATTCTAATTACCAGTTTCGTCCTTCGTACTAATAACTCATGTTGAAATAATTCTCTACCTACTCTGTAAAAACGTACCTCACGTACTGTAAATTAAATCTTCACTTCTGTCCGATCCGAAAAAATAAAATTACTCAGACATGCTATCTACTGTCCGTCTAAGTAGTTATGTCGTAGGATCGTAGAAAGGGGGGAAATCACGTGACAATTAATTATTTAACGAGACCCTTTTATTTAAGTTATTTTAAACAGCTGCATAATATTACGTAGACGTCCAATTCCTAACAGAAATTAATGTTTTCAGAAAAGACTAAGACAGCCCAGCCACTAGCCTTTTCAGCGGCGTGAGCAGAAGCAGGTGGGGAAAATCGGGATGCGACGTAGGCAAACGGACGACAGCACCTGTGCGAAAATATGATTCAATATTGAAAGCTGTTTCGTCACTGGAAAACGCGAACATATTTCTGGAACGTACTATACTCAGTACTGCTTGACTGCATGTACGCGGCCTTGGTTGTGTTGGAAGTTTACTAGTAGAAGGGGTGGGAGTGAAGTACATTCAAAAACTCAGGTACAATAAAAATTGAAGTAAAAATAAAATGATGTCCCTGTATAAACAATGTTGAATATAAAAAAATTCGAGATATTCTTTTGATGCTAAACTACTCAATAATTTGCGCAAAAAAAGGCCTAGTTCCAACGTCCCATTGGTAGTTGTACACATTCCAAAGAGTTTTCCTTAACATATTTTTTTTTTTTAATTTCAGTGACTCGTAATTCTTTTGTGATTTTTTAAAAAATAACTAATAAAAGTAATTAATATTTGAGGAGAAAGATTCGCTCCGGCACCGGGGATCGAACCAGGGTCGTTGGTGTTACGTAGCAAGCGCTCTGACCACTGAGCTACGCCTAATTCAATTCACAGCACTGGATCGAATTCGGCGTAGCTCAGTGGTCAGAGCGCTTGGTACGTAGGACCAAGGACCCGGGTTCGATCACCGGCCCGGAGCGAATTTTTCTCCACAAATATTAATTGTCAATATTACAGATATTATTTTGTAGGACAAATTAATAAATCTCTAATACTTACTTACTTAATTACTTACTGGCTTTTAAGGAACCCGGAGGTTCATTGCCGCCCTCACATAAGCCCGACATTGGTCCCTATCCTGAGCAAGACCAGTCCAGTCTCTACCATCATATCCCACCTCCCTCAAATCCATTTTAATATTATCTTCCCACCTACGTCTCGGCCTCCCCAAAGGTCTTTTTCCCTCCGGCCTCCCAACTAACACTCTATATGCATTTCTGGATTCGCCCATACGTGCTACATGTCCTGCCCATCTCAAACGTCTGGATTTTATGTTCCTAATTATGTCAGGTGAAGTATACAATGCGTGCAGTTCTGCGTTGTGTAACTTTCTCCATTCTCCTGTAACTTCATCCCTCTTAGCCCCAAATATTTTCCTAAGAACTTTATTCTCAAACACCCTTAATCTCTGTTGCTCTCTCAAAGTGAGAGTCCAAGTTTCACAACCATACAGAACAACCGGTAATATAACTGTTTTATAAATTCTAACTTTCAGATTTTTTGACAGAAGACTAGATGACAAAAGCTTCTCAACGGAATAATAACACGCATTTCCCATATTTATTCTGCGTTTAATTTCCTCCCGAGTATCATTTATATTTGTTACTGTTGCTCCAAGATATTTGAATTTTTCCATCTCTTCGAAGGATAAATCTCCAATTTTTATAGTTCCATTTCGTAGAATATTCTGGTCACGAGACATAATCATATACTTAATCTTTTCGGGATTTACAACTAAATTAAGCCTATAAACAGTAAAAAAAAACTGTATTGTGATGAAACGCGTAGAACGTAGACTGGGAAATTGTGTAATAGTATTCGTCTTCAAGCCATTTTCTCTCGGGTTGTGAAACATCTAGAATAATTTTAAGTGCGATTTTCGTAGCAGCGCAGCTGTGATGTCACTTGAACTCCAAATTATTCTAAGATTCAGCATCCAGACGACACTTGCAGCTCTGAAACTTAATTTCTTCTCTTGTTGGCAGCGTCAGTCCAAATTTCCATTAACTTGCTTCGTGATACCACGGAATTGTTAAATGAGTGTCTCACTGGGCCACGCTGTTAATCCAGCTTCTTGTCTTGTGTTCGGCGTGAATTAAAATTACGCGCTCGCTGCCTTTGAAGTATTGTGTTATGACGGAAATGAAAGAAGCAGAGCTTAAACGAGCGAGAAAACAAAAGAGATCCACACCGCCGCAGCTGCCACCTCACGAGGTGCTCAACAACGACTGTACAAACTTCATGTAACGTTATCTGAACGGACAATCCCATAAAAGTAATATGAATCTTAATAGTAGGGGATACTGTTGTACCTTTGAACACTTTTCACATTTTATTTATTTTTTTTAATTTTGCAAAATGAAATTTTTTAAATGAAAAAATGCTTGAAATAATTATTGAAGATTCCTTTACAACTTCCTGTATGTATTTTCCTGTTTTACAGATCTATTAAGGATGGAAAAAATAAAATGAAGGGATATGTAATGTGTTCAAAGGTAGAACAGATGATGTACCTTGGAACATACCCTCTTGTAAGTTGGAACACATGGAATATAGGTGGGAATATAGCTGTAAAAACTGACAATCATATTTAAATGTATTTGCAATCATAAACCAGAGCAGGCTTCTCTGATTTAGATTTTATTTCCTGGAGGAACAATAACTGCTTCAACAGCTTTCTTCAAGGCATCCGAATCAATTGGGGACCTCTTTAACTCCAGACTTACTTCGTGACATGACCTTAAAATAAAAGAAAAACAAAAACCGATAGTATCGTATAATTTGGAACATGTTCCATGGTACAAGATGTTTTGTGTTCAAAGGTACAAGAGGGTGCAATTTTAAACAAATATGGCTCCCAAAACTAGAGATTCGAATAAATCATGGAAATTAAAATATGTTATTACTCACCAGATGATAGGGAACACACCGTACTTGAAAGATATTAACAAATACAATCTGGTTTTGTGTTAGAAAACATACATCAATGAACGAAATGTTTACTTTTGGTACTAAAAGAAACTTCTTTTTTCCACGGAACTCACACTTTGCAATAAATCAAACCAAAACTACGATCAGAGCTACTTAGCGGCTTTCTCTACTGTCTACTTCAGTTTGAGTCCTCTAGGTAGCAGCAAAAATTAAAAAACAAAAAGTGTTCAAAGGTACACTATGCTAAAGGTACAACAGTCTCCCCTACATTATGCAACGAGTCTATAATGGTAGTAATTAAGACGCGAGTATGTTTATGAAACGAGCGCAAGCTTGTATGAAAATTATGAAACTCGCTTGCGCTCGTTTCATAAACATACTCCCGTCTTAATTAGGCCTACCATTATAGTCAAGTTTCATACGACTTTTTATGCTGGACCGTCCACACCTGTGGAGGAACGGTCAGCGCGTCTGGCCGCGAAACCAGGTGGCCCGGGTTCGAATCCCGGTCGGGGCAAGTTACCTGGATGAGTTTTTTCCGGGGTTTTCCCTCAACTCAATACGGGCAAATGCTGGGTAACTTTCGGTGCTGG